>JAIPRL010000660.1:101242-121461 GCA_025469235.1 Pemphigus obesinymphae
AATGATGAATAACACGACTAAAAAATAAAATAAAAATAACAGCCTCGATCGATCCCTACAAAAAAAAATGATATGAGTTATGTATACTACACCGAAGCTACGCTCAGAATCGTTTTATTGAATGCAACGATTTATCATTGCTTTCAAATTCAATACATCCACCAAAAGTACCCTACCCAGTAGCGAAGTGCATCCACCAATACTGACACCCGACGAGCGAAGTGCTTCCACAACCTACTGACCGGCTTTTTACTTGTGTAATGAGTTTTCAGTAGCAATGTGATTGGAAAGATATTTTATATTTTTCGACTATTTCAATAATCACGTAAGGAAAAACTACCGTTTAAAAAACTGATAATTTCCTTATAATTCTGAAAAAAATTTAAAACTCTCACAGAATACGAATTTTATTACTAATATATATATATATATAGTATTCGTGTATTTTATAGTATAGTTGTAGTATACACTGAACTCAAAATCTTTTCCCCGAAAAATTTTATTTAACATTTCTATTGTACTTTGGTTTTATTTACAAATACAAGACATTATAATTTAAAACCAAACACAGTTTAAGAAATTATAATTTATAATTGTAAAAGAGCAGGTAAGCCAACATTTATAAGAATAAAATCTGGGTTTATTTGCTTACAATTCTAAACCTCCATTGATCGATACTTATTTATTTAAAAAATTATTAATTCCTTTCGAATCATAAAAAAATATAGGTCCAGTGACATACAAATACCGATGTTTATCTATAAATATATACCTAATATAGAAAGTAATGGGTGAAAATAATCACAAATTATAAGATATTATTGAGGTTATCTCTGAGGCACTCCAAAAGGTCATTCATAAGTATGTATCATTATTTTATTTTCCGTAAATTCATTTGTTAATTCAAAATATAAATATAAGTACAATTAAAGAACATTCAAAATATTTCTACTGATCGTACCAACGTAACTAACTACTACGTAAGTCTATAGTATATAGTTTGATTTGTACACCTGATGATTGAAGCTAAATTATAGACAGATTTGAATCGTTTTTCTCTGTGGCATGATAAATAATAGTTAGGTACCTAATTAATGTTAACAAATGCTAAAATGTCCACAGATATAGTAGGTATATACTTCTCGTGTTATAAATATCCAAATTGAAAGTTTTTGCTAAGGTCCGTAAGTACGAGTCCTTTCCGTACAGTAGCTATTTATAGATTATAAGATTTAAATTATTTAAATTACGTACCTAGAAGTATTTACCATTTTCAGTGCACACGGTGAATATAGATATATAAAATAACCTTAAGGCTTAAAAGTACAACTTAGGATTTATATAATAGATGGGAACTTCGTAAGTACGAGTATGTGCATACAAATTTAGATTTTTATTTATATTGAAATTTTTAAATATTTAAATTGTAAGTAGATAGTAATTATAAAAATTCCCATTTAAGCTTTTTAAGTTTCCATTGCCTCTGACTCGCCCTTAAAAAATGTCTGCAGTCCATATATGCTACCTATATTGTTCTGTAGTTTAGTATTTTAGTTACCGATTGTTTTTAGTTAGTATATAACTCGGAATATAAAAAACAATTTCGATATAAACCAGACCAAGTAATTTTACCTATTGGAAAACAAACATGAATAATCAACTTACAATGAATAATATATGAATTTCTATACGTTAAATTTAAACGAGTACAAATATTTTAATATTTTATTCCGTCTTTCATACTGGTTTTCAAGTTCCAACCATAATGATATGAATCCCAAAATGTATTCATGATAAATACTGGCCGTTGTAAAACTATATTTTATAGTGGTAAATGTGTGTGTATTTTTATCAAATTGTAATTAATAGTGTCAATACTTAATATATACGATCGATTATTACCTAATATCTGATATTTTAATAGCAAATCCGTTATATTATAACCTCAACTAACCTGTGATAAGTATATTCGATATAATATGACCTAACCTATAATTGTTTATTGAACCAGTAAGACGGTAATCAAAAATAATGACCGCTAAACTTTTTATGGAAATCAGTCGACGACATCAACTAAACACTAAAGTTAGGTTAGGTCAGGTTAGGTTAAACACTATACGTATTTGGACATTAATTACAATGAAACCAATGAAATGTATTTTGTTGTGTGGCGATCTTTTCGTGTTGTCGTAGTCTTAGATAAACGTGGTACCTAATGACATACCGTGTGTGACGGCCAAAAATAACCGAACAGATACCATAATTTATATAGTATCCGCCTACTATAGGTATATACTATACTTAAATACAAAGTTGTGAAATAATTTGTCATTGTTAGTAAAAGTTTGTATATTTGTATTGTGTATATCGGGGACTTACAAATACAAGACTTTTAAAACTACATTTTTTATATCATAATCAATGATGTAGTTTAGGGTACATGGCGTATACCCACTACTAATTTTTTAACACGATCGCGTATACCCGCGGACTTGTATTAAACTACTAAGTGATTAAAAACATTTAACCAAATTAAGTTCTGAAAATATTTACAGAATAAAAATAATGTATCTAAAATATATTTTTTAGCACAATCGAAACATGTTTTTGTCATTTGATTATTTGATGTGTTGTATTAAGATGGTTCGAGTCGGTAAAAAAAACATCGTTTTTAGACCGTTCGCTGTGACAAAATTGTGAGAATTTGGCTGGTCCGATTTTAATTCTGTAAAAAGCTCAAGATTGTTTGACATCTTTTCCAGGTTTTAATTGAGGCGTTTTTTGAAATATTAATTTTCAACTTCGGTATGATTAAACAAAATTTCGATATTTTAACATTTTTTTTATTTGTGTATATCTAAGGCGGAAATTCATTCATATTATCGTATTATTAAGATATATAGGTATACCTAATGTAATATAGTGTTTTAAAATATGATTTAAAATGTCTTTCGAAAAAACGATTCTGAGCAAATCTCGATATAAAATACATATATTTTACAATTTAAAATTACTATAAAGACCCAAAAATTTAGAAAATATTTTTAAAAAATGTAGTAAATCAATATAAAAGCTAAGTACCTACCTACATACTTGGTAAAAATGTCATGTATTTAAACCCATTTTTTCACCGAAATTCGAATATAGCCCACAATTAACCAATTAAATTGACGATAATTTTACATACATTTTTGATGAAAATTCCAAGTCCATTATTTTCGAAATTACAAAGAAATGACAAATCTCGAATTGCAAAATTGTTTTTTTACCATTTTTATCCACTTTTTTTTGCATTATTTCTAAATACTAAATTTACAAAAAAAAAACTGTTGAGAAAATCGAAATATGACTTCTTTAAAGTACCTACCAACTTAATGCGATTCACTACCAAAATATGGATAAGCACAGAATCCATACACGATTTTTAAGGGGTTTTGTATAGACAATTTTTATTATATTTTAAGAAAAATTAAAATCCAACATATTAAAAATATTTATTTATATTTTAATATTTTCAAGGTAATTTAAAAATAGTCATGAGTACCATTTTTTTATTGTGGTGATATGATATTTGTTAAAAATCACGTCCACGCTATACAATAACAACAAATTTTCTCTGTATAATTACAGAGTTAAAATGTATACAAAATATGAAAAATGAGAATATTTACTGTACTAGTTTTTTTTTCAATATGTTTTTCTAAAATCCGAGATTGAAAATCGTGAAATTCAAAAATTAAAATAAAAACATAAATAAAATTTTAACTAAAAATAAGTACACGCTACGGCGCAGTAAAAATTCTCATTATAATAATTTTGTATACATTTTTACTCTACGATCACTAAGAGAGAAATTATAGTATTAGAGCGTGTATGTATTTTAATAGCGCTAAAATGGATGTGTAGCATCCTCTTAGTATGCAAATTAAATATATACATATCTAGTTGTGATATTTGAATAAAAATAAATGAGGATTTTGGGGGTTTGGGAAGTACAGGACTTGAACTTGATGGCTGATTCCCCCCTCTCATGCTTAACTTAATTCGATATCGGGCAGGCGCGAGTCCCCTTAGAATAGTGAGTGACATGAGCTGATTTTCTCGATTTTTTAAGCCTTTCCGCTAATCATAATATTAGATATTTTAGACGTAAATTTATAGTTAAAACGTCATTTGTACGGATAAATTACTATAAAAAACACCGAAAATTAATATATAGCTGGTTTTATATTTTTAATTTAATTTCGAAATACTAAGATAAAACTTTTTACTTTAAACTAACGATATTATTTATGATTATATACCTACTTATATCACTAGTTTACTATAAAACTAATGTATTATCTATTCTATATCTCAAATATGTATTTAATTTTTATTACGAGTATATTATTAAACAGTAAACGGTATATTGTTTTAATTTTTTTTTTTTTTTTTGTAATCCGTAATATTTAAACGATATACCTACTTAATTAATAATAATTTATGAATTTTAATATTTAGTCAGTACGAGTAGAGAGACAAGAATTTCCTCCAATATAACGTAGATATATACACATATATTATATAATAATATATGGGTTATCATATAAATTGCCATAGATATAAAACATTTATATATAAAAAAAAAAAGGAAATAATGAATTATATAACGAGTCTTATCCATATATATAATTTCACTTATCATTCATTTCAAATGACAATTTGTTACTGAAATTCTCTCGTTTTTGAAATATAACTATATTTTTATAGCTTTAGCACGGTCTACATCATCATAGATTTTATATTATTTCACTATGCGTTTAGAAATATGTTTGTAAATTTCCTGTTATTTTTTGAAGTTTGATTATTGTGATCTTGAGCATCGATCAGAATTATAATTGTGTATAAATTAATTATAATAATAATTTAAAAGAATATTATGTGTATAAAATAATAAAATAAACCTAGGTATCTGTAACATAATTCAAAAAAATATATATATTTTTTTTTAAATAGAGTGTGTAATATTTTAAGTACATGAGGGAAAAAATATTATAAATATAGGTAGTTAATTAAAATTCCTCTAATATTTGTTATAACTTATATGGCATTTGTTACAAAAAAACCTAATGGCATAATAATAACTATATATAGGAATGATGTGTATAGATGTGCTATATGTACAAAAATTACCATTATATTGTGCTAAAATATGTAAGTATAATATATGGAAAATTATTTTTGAAATATAGTTAAAGCTAAATATGTACTAAAACGTTCAATATGCATATTACACTATATCGTCTATGTCGCTATATTTAAAATTAAATCAAAACGCGACACTATAAACACAGCAGTTTTGTTCAGTTAAGTTCCTTATCGGTCGACGTTCATATAATATATATTATAGACTTTATGCCATTGATTTTACAATATTTATATTATAATATGCATATTGACGATTTATTATCTAAAGTAGATAATATCAATAAATATTGAGATTACAAATAATAAAGCCTATTCCAATGTACGTTTTCAACTTGAAATATATATATATATATATATAAAGGATAGACTATACGTCCAAAGTAAAAAAAAATACGCAACAAAATGTTAATACCGAAAATTAATGATTAAACTAGATTTGAGAAATTGTACCTATGCAAAGTAATCACATTGTGTGTTTTATTCTATAACAAATGAAAAACCAGCTGTTAAATATTTCATATTATATGCTACCTATGCAACTATATTCAGTATATGTTATATTACCTATATAATCTATATTTCAAAATTTTCAGAATAAAAAATTTAATTCCTTTAATTATTCAAAATGTTTCATGTACAAGGTCTTACGGTTACTAACTGGCGGTGAAAATACGGAAAGACATTGTGTATAATATTGTTATGTAATTTATACTATTCGTTCATATTATAATATATACTGACCAGCGCTAGCTCCTGTAACGATGAAACGTTTGTCTTTAAAGTAGTCTTCCATTTTTTGTGGTGCTTTGCCGGACATATTCCTCGATACGATGTCGACGGTCATTTGTCCTACTATTTTATGAGGTAATCTGAACACGGAACGCATCATTTTGTTTTTTTTTTTTTTTTATATTTTACACTTGAATGAGTTACTTAAAATGAATTTGCTTGTATTGTATTGAGTTGGATTGATATATTTTCTCGGAGTACACTAATCTGCAATCAAATATAACCAGTCAGATTGATATACATTATTATAATTATTTATAAGTAGTTATAATCGATATTATATTCATAAAAAATATCGATTATAAAATATACGAAAGTAAAAATATCAAAATCCACAATATACCACCAAAGTATAAATAATATAATATATGAAAATAAAATATCACATAAATTTGGATTTAAAGTATTTGATACCGGGTGAACATATTAGAATATACATTTTCAAATTAGTATTCAAATATAATAGTAATAAAAATATATTTAATAATTTTAAATTTATAATTACAACCTGGAATAAAAATGGTACGTTATATTGCATAATATAGCGCGTATAATCGTGGCGTAAGATACACAAAAGATTATGAATACCTATTTGAAAATGTACTTTTTTATAACTTGTCTTTAAATTTTTATGAGCTAAATTTTGAAATTGAAAAGAATTAATTCGTATCATTATTGAAAGAGCTACGAAATCGTTGAAGGTTCTAAATCAATAGAAATTATATAGTCTTTAGAAAATATTTATAAATTGTTTTTTGAACAGTTTTAAAATACCGCAGGTTTTGATTTTGATTCTGAGTCTACATAATGTCATTTAAAAAAAAAATTTGTATATTTTTACCGGATGTTAATATATTATAGGGAATAAAGTATATTATTTCAGATATTAATTATAAATCAATAGAAATTAAATAATATTGAATCTAAGTAATATAAATTTATAAATTAATTTAAATTATTCAGTTTTTCTTTGGTAGGTATTTATATTTTTGTATTAGTTTTAGGCAAAATAAAAAAAGAAACAAAATTCTTAGTTGATATCGAATATTGATTTTTTATTATTATATTAGGTACAATAGTTCCAAAACTAATTTTAAATTGTTTTAATTTTAATTTATTATTTTTTACTTGTGGATAATAGGTGACTATACCAAAAATATGTGGGACGATAAAACGTTTTATTAATATTAAAATAACAATACATATTATAAAATATATTATATTTGCTTACGTTTATAATATAATATATATAACTCCCTACACTAATTTATATTTAATCACTTAATCAAATGCTCTAATATATTTCAAATAGTACCTAGTTAATATAATTATACTGTTATGACTTTATAATTAACGAAATGTGATTGACATTGTACATTATTGTATTTACGATCAAATGTTTGATATTTCAATGATAATTTATTTAAAACATATTATAACATATGCCATGTATTGCTTTTATTAAAATGTATACGAATCGAACTCCACGATATAGACAAATTAAATAAAAGGTATTATAAAAATATAAACCATGTTAAAATATTCATCGTAAAGATTATACATTTAAAAATTTTTGATTTTATAAATTATACAAATATAAGTAGGTACTTAATAATCATTTTTATTAATATACATTTTGATCTACCTTGAGAATAGTCTTTTGTCTTTTCGATGTTGTATGGGAGTAGGTAACTATATATTGTTATTATTACTAGAGGTCATGAAAATTTGATAAAAAAAATTATATATTAAATTTTCTGTACTTTACATTAAGATTAACATACTAGAAAGGATACAATCATAAATGTGTACATTTTAATGAGCTTAATATATTATATATTATTATTATACCTATATCATATATATATATAATGTAGGTACCTAATTGATTTGTGGTCCCGTAAATAAACAAAATTAGTGAATGAATAAAAAAAAAAAAAGTTTTATTTTTATAGTATAACCGGATCATATTATAAACTGAAAAATTAGATTTGTATTTTAAAAAAGTCGATTTAAATTCGGTTTTGGTACTTTCTCCGTCTGCATTTATACTAAAACCAGTACCTACCAATGCCGTGAGCGCATAACCAGTTACCCACGATGTTAAATCATCATTATACGAATCTTACAGGAGAAAATAATATACTTAATTTTATTTCCATAATACATAATATACAAATTATTTTACTTCATTTTGATTAATTTCAAATTAAATTATATTAAAACTAATGTAAAATTAATTTTAAGCTTAATTTGGTCATAAAAAATAACGACTGCTTGTTGAACTTTTAAAAATAATTATAAATGAAATAATTTGATGTTTTAGTAATTAACTATACCTATCGATTATAAACTGATGTTTCGAATTTTAATGTTAAAATACATTAAACATCTGAATTATTAAAAATACATTAGGTAAAAATCGTTGAGATTGTTGAACCAATATTTTCGGCCACATTAATTTCTTTTATAAAATGCAAAAATTCTTTTGTCTTTAAGTGAAATAAATAAGTAAACCTTAAATTTATAATTATATTATTGAGTTTTGTAGGAGTTTTTACCATTGGAATTTTAAGTGCATTTATTTGTAATGAATTATACATTTCGTATACCTATCGCAAAGCTGATTGATAAAATATGAAAAAACATTTTTTTCTAATCAAAATGTTTTTTAATAAAAACTCGAAATAGCATTTACATATAAACCAATTATTTTATTTAAAATAATGTAAGTATATTAAAATATATTAATATTTATCTAATTTATTTATGATTTTCTCTCTTTTATTTATATTTGTTAATAATACACTCTTGTTTATATTTCAACGATAAAAAATATGATCATAATGTATGTACATTAACAATATGTTATATGTATATATAATTATACAATATGATACAATAGCTACTATCTCATGGGAAAACAATAAATCCATATCGGTTAATATACTCTATAAAAAAAATGCTACATCCACATTTGCCTTCTCCGTCTGTCTATGGACAATACAGAAAAAATGATGATACTTAAATTTATATTGTGCGTTTATGTTGAATTTAGAGCTGAAACATCAATTATCAAATTTAAACTATTTTTGATGTAATCCCGAATATTTTTTTGTAAAAATATTGTTTGACAAAGAAGCGTTAAAACTAATTGAAAAAATTATAATGTAATATCCTTATTTTACGATATTACATAAAAAGACTGCGAAATACCCTTGAAAATAATCATTTATTTATATATATAATTTATATGTATAAGTAAATACAACCGAAGTCCTAAATGCCAATGCATAATAATTCAAATTTTACATACCTAGCATAATATTTTTTCTAGATTGGCCATTATAGATAGACGGAAAAGCAAATATACATATATAGGTATGTGTATATATGTATAGCGTACTTTTAACCAAAATATTTAATAAACATAGATATATAAATTATTATTAATATATATTTAAAAATAAAATGGTTTAATACGTTTTAAAACTACTTAAAACATATAAAAGTATTATTTAAAAATTTAAAAGTAAAAAAAAAAAAAACATTAAAATATAATAAATAGGTAAATATAATGATATATCATATATTACATCTATAGCGCCTCAAAAATTATACTATAACTAAAAAAAAAACGACTATGTCATAAAAAGGAGATTGGTGTTCTAACGGTTACGCAACCCTATAGTAAAAATATAAAATATAATAATGGTACTAATTATTTTCCAGAACATTATAAAAAGCTCGTGATCATTCATTGACTAAAATAATATGTTGAAAGTAAATAATACACAAAATATGCGTAGGTACATTACGTAATGCGTTGTTATAAGTTAATGTTTTAATTTTTCAATATTAAAATGTAAATTATTGAAAAATTAAATTAAAATTTTGAAATAATAAATAAAATGTATAATACGTAAACTTACCACCGTCAAAGATGAAAATGTGCACTGTGAGTAATACTGCGTGAGAGTAACTGAAGCAAATGAAATACGTATCCCGAAGAACGCACGCGTTCTAGCTGTAGTATTTTTTTATTTTTTTTGATACTTCATGACGTCAGACGTGTGGGGGGACAATATTGACGTCGGTTATTAAAATGGACCCAGAAGTGTACCTTCATATATATTGACAAATATCAACTGTTGTTTAAAAACATTTGACGAAAACTTTTTTTTTAAAAAAACCAATTTAAATGTAATCTATTGTATAAAATGAAATTTTGCTATTGTATTAAATTATCAATATGTTAAAAAAATATTTAAATATTACATAAATACATACATAAATATACTTTAATGAAATGATAAAATAATTCAATAATGTTAATAATATAATATTATTGTAAATACCAAGCTGACCACATGATTTTCAATGGTTTTTATCGTCTTATAAAGTATGTGCAAAAGTAAATTATAAGTTACACAAGATAAATCAATTTAAAAATCAATATTTATTTTATTATTATACAACGTAGTACCTAATGATAATATGATTTAGGTAATAACATTATGTAAAAATTAATTAACCAGATTTAATTGAAAATTAAAATGGAAAATAATAAAAAACAAGTCAAATTATGTTCCCAGAAATATTGAACATATTTCTGAAATGAGATATACTTATAACACATTTTTAATATTATGAATTTATTTATATAAGTGTACAAATACAATTATGTAAAAATGGTTTTAAGAATTATTATTTTAAATACAGATAGAAATACCATTATTTTTTTAAGTAGATATTCAAATATCTATTCAAATGTATATCAAATAATTAAAAATTATTATTATTATACGTTTGAATTAATATTACCAATGAAAAATTAAATTCTATATATAAAATATAATTAAATACATAGGGAAAATATATAAGGAGATAAATTATATTATTCGTTTTATTATATAATATTTTTATTAAATAATTATAAAACGATTTAACAATCGAATGTCTTTAAATTGTTTTATTCGTAGTTATTTGGGAGATAGAAAAATGAAAATCTAGCACGCTCAAAGAGTCTTGTCTGTCTGACTTGACAATCCGTTGCTGTGGTTACCAATATCAATATTTACGTGACGTCTTAAAATTAGTTCTAATACTTAATAGTAATAGTTATGTAAAATATTACATAGAGCTCTGCTGAAATTAATTTTATAGAACGCATTTATTTATATACTCGTACAATTAATTGAAATCGCATATATTCCTTCCAAGAGTGCGTCCACCCAATCTCAAAGCCATTTTTTTAATATTTAATTTTAGTATAACGAGTTAATTGTTTTCTAAAACATTTTTTAGTTAATTATTTTTTATTCCCCTTAAGATGACACTCTGTGGGCCAGTTTTGCATACTAAAAATAAGTACCTATTTTTTGACCAATAAAGATTTTGAATACTTATTTGAATTTTTGTTAACAAATCTACTTTAATCGACTTTTTTACTCCTTAATATTTCTTTTTTATTTAATCGTGAAAATCGTTTTAACAAAATAAAAATGACTAAATATTATATTTCTTTACCAAATATTAAAATGTTGAATAAAAAAATTCGAAAATTTTAAAAGTCGATTAAATTAAATTTTTTGTTTATAAATTCAAATCTGTTTTCCAAATTAATATCGGACTATGCGATAAATCTCTGCGATGGATAAAATTTAGAAGTAAATTCAAGTAACGTCGACGATCATTTGCACGACGTGTGTGTCTGCGCATACGTCATCGGTATCATCGGTGTGCCCAATGCGGAAATGTTATACTATTATGCTAATATCAAGGTTTACACACACTAACATTCATTTACGCATGCACATAACCTCATAAAATTAGCCCGCAGAACACTGCCCGAGGACGTTAATACCCGTTTTAAGAGATTTTGTATATAGGTACAATTTTTATTGAATTTTAAGAAAAATCAAAGAAACAAACTAAAAATATTAAAATATACTTTAAAAGTAATTTAAAAATAGACCTGTGTCGGTACCATTTTTATTATTGTGTAATCACGATATATATATTTAAAAAACATTATTACGGAATTCAAATGCCGTGTAACTTTAAAAGAGCGTAGAAACAAACAAAATTGTACCAATTCAAAAGATGAAAAGTTAAACTATGTTTTGTTAGAAACTGATTTTTAAAAATTTCATTATTATATTACAAATATAGCATAGCAAAAAGACGTACTTGATAAATATTAAATTGTATAAAATATAAAAATAAAACATAATTTTTAAAATCTAATTCCCACAATATATCGAAAAAGTTTTCATCTTTTAAACTTTAAAATTTAATTTATCTTTATTTATTAATTTTTATTAGTTTAAGTTTATTGAAGATTAAGTAACATTTGAATTACGAAAGAACCTACTATTTCGCTACCAAAATTTGTTAGTGTAACGTCTTACGCATTTTCTAAGGAATTTTGGGACAGACAATTTTTAAACTGTCGTTAGTATGAGTGTGCATTATTATTATATTTATTAGCTATTGCCTATTACTGTGCTGCCGGCATAATCCGCATGCGCAAGTCATCCAAAACACGTGTCTATCAAACAATTAAATTTCTATAATTGTGGTTTTCTAGATAAGTTTAGACAAATAATAAATCTGAGCAAAACTGAAGATAAGAACTTAAGCTATGTTTTACCAGATAGATTAAAAATTAAATTAATACCTATATAATTTCTGACTGTGATTTTAAATTCATAAAAAATCAAAATTTTAATTGCCTGTCTTTTATTTAGAAAAACTATTTTAAAATATCATCGGATAAAAACATAGAAGATGTAATAAATTTATAACTGTTTTCAAAATTAAAATTGAATAATTTTAACACCATTATTTATGGAAATGTTAAAACCATGAAACTTGAATAATACACTGTCGAAAACCCTTAAGTAAAATGTTTTTTTTATATATAAAATTTATTTTTTCTTTGTATATATTGCTTTATTTTTAACCCTTTGACTAGTGCATTCGTTTTTTATATACTATATAATTGTCATGCATTAAATTTAACTTCTAAAATTTTTTTGTTTTTCTTTGCAATTTATTCTATAATATAGACTATTCTAATAAGTTCCCATTTTTTGAAAAACAATTTTGAATAATAATTACAAAGTTATTAAATTTTAAAAATCTAATAGATTCACAAAATATATATAAATATATAGAAATTAATAATAATGAAAAGTCCGGTCAATAGGGAATAATTGAATTAATTTACTCGTCGTGTATCAGTAGTGGTGGATGCATTTCGCTTATCGGATAGGTTACTCTTAATATGTATGTATTGCATTTAAAAACAATGATAAATCATTGCATTGAATAAAATGATTTTAGACCTTTATATATCTAATTAAATAAATTGGTTTCCATGACAATTTTGTTTATTATTTAGTTATTTCCACAACATTTATAAAATATTGTATACTGCATATACTGTTACAAGTTAGTTATTCCATAAGCTTAAGTAAACTACTAGAAATATCAAAAAATGACCTTTTAAAAGTACCAACTACAATCAATTTGCTATCGTTAAAATACAAACTACAAAACTTGCTACTGTTATGTACCCTACCGATTTCATACTTATATATATTTTTTAATTAAACATAATTTAAAATTATAATTGTAAGTAGTCAAAAAGTCCAGCACATAATATAGATGAATCCCGTAAATTTAAGTAGGCGAGGAATATGAATAATTAACCACCCATATATGCGTTAACAGTGATTAATAATCATAGTGTCAACTCTAGTCGAGACGGGGGAGAGTAGACGAAATAGAAAATGAACGTACCACATGTTAATTTTTATTAGGATACGAAAAATGCAAAATATAATAATGAATACATCTGTTGTAATTAAAAATAATTTATAATAGCAAATAGAGGGGGTACAACTGTTTAGGAAGACCTAAGACAATACGAAATAAAATAGACATTTAAAACACCGGATAACCAAATTCTGTTAAAAAAGCGATCACACTATCAACCTATGAAAATCATTTTATAATTAAGCTTAGAATCATGGAACGGACCACACAGGGGTCATACCTATATAACTGAATCCCCGAACACCAAAATTTCAGACGATCTTGGACAATCACTAGAGACAGATACTCCATGCCAGTAGATTTTCTATTTTTACGTATAACATCTCTCTAGGACTTAGTCGATTTGGTTAATATTTTAATTTTTCGGACACAACCGAATTTCGAATTCTTTTTAAACTTAAAATAATAAAAATTATTTTAAGTTTTTGAACTACCGTGATCATTTAGTTTAATATTTTGTGTACATATAATAAGGTTTAAAATTATTTGACGGAAACCTTGTTGTTTGAATTTATTTATTTAAATAACTCTTTATTCATCTCCAATACTACATCTCTGGTTCAGTGTCTTCTGACGATCAAAGGCACTCACGTATCACTACTCGAAATCTAAAAATGAACATTCAAGATAATTTATTGAATTTTATCATTATTGAACTTTTTTCATTTTAAGGGATGCGATTGGAGGACACCATCAAAACGTTATATGAATGTGATACCACAGTTTGATAACCATTTATACCATATAATTAAATAAAATATTTAATTACTTATAATTTCTGTGGTATCGTATAGGTACTTATCGTAATTAATCCTAGAGGGTAGTATATTTCAAATTTATTATATGATTACCTTGTCAGTAAATTAACAGAAAATGTGTACATCACAGCTGGATATCAGTTTGTTGCCGAATGTACTCGTATATGCAATGGTAAGAGTCAAAAGTTTAATTTTTGTATTGTCTGTAGTTTATAATGCTTTTCTATTCATAACGCTCAGCCCATACATTATAAATAAATAAATAAATAATATAAGTAATAAAAATATAAATAAACTAAAATGAATGACATTAGTTTTTAAAAATTAATTTTAATTTTAAGTTTTTACTACGCTAAGTCACCTCTTTCCATTTAACTTTTAACTTTATTACTTTTATTTATTTTTATTTTATGTTTATTATTCGCCATTTTATAATTTCGCTTAACATTCGCTCCCGAGTTTTCGCTCGAGTAATAGTGGACAGTTTTTTACGTTCTTCGTTTCAAACGATTCACAAAAAATGCGCGTACAGATCGATGCCGTTTTCGAGTCGATCTGACCAAAACTTTCCTTATAAGGACAATTTTTAGTGGTTCCGACTTTTCACACGGCCGAAATAGATACGTATATCTAATCTTTATTATATCAATACAAAGGTCACAAACTTGCAACACCGGACGTGCATTTAACACGTAACGCATTTACCTTATCAATAGTAGCAGCTCATGTTAAGGAGCACAGGCGCACGTGTACCGCCTAAAACTTCAGTAAATTAACGTGTTTTATATATAAAATTATTATTTATTTATCGCTTTTTTAGTAATTGTCGTACCCATGAATATTATTATTATTCTACTTGCATATTACCATTGATTATAAATTACTTAGTAGTACATATTAGTAATGTATAATCAAGGATATTACGCATCGCATTGTTCGTTGCCGCTGGTAGCCGATCGTTCACGGCCATTACAATATAATATATGGATAGTATTTTTATTCTATGGTTTCGACCACTGTCTCGACGCACACTTGAAAAACGTATGCATGATTTACGCACGAGCAGTTTTATTTTATTCCCTCTCCGGCGAAAAATACACCTCGCGAATTACATAGCATGGCGCACAAAACTAGTTTGAACAACCAATTATGTATATAGGTATTTACAGAGGCTAAAATATATATATATTTTATCACCCTCCCTCTTCTGCGGCCTCATTTTAGTTATTGGTTGGATGGGGGTTATGTTTTAATCAGCTCATCGGAAAATCAAAATCAAAAGTGTTCATTTATGTTATAAAAACTTATTATATTCATAATAAAACTGGTTGTCTTATAGTTATGTGTTTAAAATTATTTTGAGTTACCTATTACATATTTAACACGTAGTATACAATATATTGTATGGCTATTTATACAATTACAAAAAATAGCAATTTAATTGAGATACAAATGAAAATTTAAATATAAGCTTATAAGCGAGCTAGTGGTTTTTTTTCTGATGATAAAAGTACCTTTATCACCTATGAAATATAGGATAGCCTGCACAATAGCTGTTAACGTGTTACTTGACACCTTTTGGTATTTTATATTTTGCCGATGATACATCTTGACATTTTTTTTAAAATATATTTAAATAAAAAAATGTAAAATTAAAAAACAAATACCGTAATATAGAGAATAGAGCCACTACACACTTAACATTTCGTATGACACAAAACGTGTCGTACTGCACACAATTTTAGTCCATAAAATATATATAAAATATGTAGTACCTATATGTTATATACTATATAACATAATATAATATTGTTAATACATACATTTGTCATTAATCTGTAGCGTTTTTTCGCTGTGCACCACCAGATACTTCACTACTCACGAGGCACTACTGACTGCGAGCGCAATAACCCCTCACCCCCCCCCCTCCCATATGTACAGAGAGCGACACAGTGACCGACTTCTGCTCCATCATTGATTTGCTCCCTAAATTCCTTAAAAACCTTGTGTGTAGGTACAGCTGTTCAGAAATTCAGCACACCATAAAATACGCACCCGGCTAGCAAATATATTTCGGAAAAAAAGGATTTGATGTATATGAAGAAATACAATGCTTGGCATATATCAAAGGCAACATAGCCACCAAAACAGGAGGTTCGATATAATCACCCTCGACCGAACAAAAAACAAAGGAATGATTCTGGACCTAACGCTCCGATGGAAAACAAACGACGTTAACCGAGACAAATAGTGAATGAAGAGAAAAAATCCATTTACAAACACTAACCATACCCTTTTTTCAAGAACAGTATTGTATATAAACAATTGGGAAGTTTATGGCCTTTGGTTCGGGGCACGTGTAACCGCATCGCCTCTGCTCAGAGACTTCTTCAAAAAAAAATTTACCACAATTGAGAGAACTAAAAGAAATACGTTTAGCAATCATGCGAGACACACGACGCTTATCATTATACACAAACATTTATATTCCTAATATTTTACACAATTATGCAAACTAGCATACTTATTTTTTTTTATTATTAAACTAGAACACCGTGTTTTAAGCATAATGTTTTATCATATATATATATATATATTATAAGATCACTCCATATTATATATTATTATGTAATTTTACTTTGTTAATTTCATTCGTTTAATTTATATATGTTATCTGTATTTTAAAATTTTGTAACAATCGTGTTTGAACGTTTACACTGTGTCATATAGGCTACCCGACTGACGGACAGTTCGCTTTAATAATGTTACTTTTAATTTAGCTGACTTTTTTCTGTATTAACTTAACATTAAAGGGTTAAAAATATAATTAACTTGCCCAGCCTTGCTCAGGAGTTAATGGTTTTGTTTGTATTTTATGATCAGTATCGATTTTAAAATATAATTTTAATCATCGTATAATCATTTTAAATTTGAATGTAATTAAAATATTGCACCATCATCTCCATTATATCCTATCTGTACTTAACGTAATCTTAGAATAATTTTTAAACATCTATCATAAATATATATTAATATTATGTATATAATATTTCATCAATCATCATCTATATAATAGTATAATAATTCATCTTATTAACTAAATTGAAATGTCCATAGATGTTTTTATCAATAATATTAATTTTTTTTCCATCATTAGTATATAAATGTTTAATTATTTTAAATTATAAAAAATAACGTAAATACCTATTTATCAAGTGTTGTACAGTAATTATGTTTATCGTTGTTATATTATATTAAAAATATAATAATAATCATTTTAACATTTTCTGAAACATGAACACAATAGTTAAATGTTTTATAATATATAAAAATGTTCAATGGCTTCTTTGTGCATAATTATATATGTTGGGCAATATTGGCATTTAATTAAAAACGGTAGAGCTTCATTAAAGTCTATTGTACTTTTTTTTTGTCCCTTAATTATTATTTATTATTGAAATACTTATATTTTCTGTACAATAAAAACGTATAATATTTCAATGCATTTTATTCCAATTTTATTAAATTGAGTGTTTGCTGTATCGGTTCGCACATACGAGTATTTTCGTATAGTATGGGTAAATTAAATGTATATAATATATCAATATAAATCATGCACATCAAAACCACTCGATGAACCTATTTCAATTTCATCGTGACTATACGGATTTAAGTATAGACAGCAAAATACTGGATATATTATAGTAAAAATCATAATTAACCTATTCCTATATGCCCTAGACAGCCAAAAAAAACTATATCTAAATTGTTTGCCAAAAAGTATAATAATGTTGTACTAATAGTGTCTGGGAAATTTACATTTATAATGAATTTTCAATATAACATTTTCAAGAATTTTATATTATGTTGTTAAAAAAAAAAAATGAACGACAATGCTACATAATAAAAATAGTTTTCAAAAGAAAAAAATATACGTGACAAAAAATCCCAATGACAAAAGGATTCCTGGTTATGGGGCTGTAACATCAACATAAATCGATCTAAAGGCAGAATAAAACTGTGAGACTTTGAAAAGTCGGATTTCAATTCTGAAAACGGTTTTTAATTCATCAGCTTGTCATCTAGGAATCGAATAAATCGTTTTTTTTTTTTGTATTTGGCCATATTATTTATCACTAAAAATTGAAATTTTTAAACATTGATTATATTGCAATCTGTAATAATAAAAAAAAAGGCCTTAATCAATCTTTAAAAGATATTTAAAATTAAAATCTGTTTTCAGATTTAAAATACGACTATCCAACGTTCCCGCTTATTGATTATTTGTAGACCGAAGTATAGCATATTAATACAGAAAAACTAGCACCAGAATGATGCAGAGAACATCAAATGGATAAAAACCGAAACTGGGAAATGCAAATTAAATCTAAAAGAGTATAGGTAAGGTAAGATAAGGTATGGTAAGATCAACTGAAAGATTTCATCCGAATTGTTTCCATACCTGAAAATCGACATTTTTTTGTTTGGTTGGTTCCTGATATTTTATATGATAGGTACACATCCGAATTATTTCCTGATATTTTGTGCGGCACACATCCGAATTGGTTCTTGTTAGGATTGGAGTATAAATAAATTTAAAATTTTTAACGGTCCTAAATTGAAATAACTTAAATATAATTTATAAATAATATTTGTTATATATTATTACCGCAATAACAAATACAAATATACAAATTGTACCTTTTATAATATACTATATTACATTATAGGTACTTTACCTACTATATTATATTGAAAAAACAAATTTTAAATATATAATTCTATGATAGGATATAGATATATACTCTGGGAACCTGTTCGGATAAACATTTCGTCATAACCCAGGAACCAATTCAGAACAACCCGGAAACGAACTATAATTCGATTATATTACTTCATTTTACTTTTTCTATCCTATCAATTTTATTTTACTGTATATATTATAACCCTAATTTTACGAACTAAAAATTATAACAATATTATTTAATTAACTATATTTTTTTTATCTTAATGGTTAAAATAAACATCGATTTAGAATGAATCTGTAAAAATTATAGGCTAGTAATATATCGGTAGGTATAGGTTATTTAAATCGGATTACACAACTGTTTTCGGAAATAAGATATTTAAATTAAATTCCAACTTGAACACGTTCTCCTTGAAAATTCCCATATAAATTAGGACATTTTCTGTTATAAATTATTAGTTTTTAAATTATATAAATACCTGTAACTGGTTTTACTAAAGTATTATAATGTGATAGACAGAGGAGACGATTGTAAAATATACTATTATATCCAATCAATTACAGTGATCACTGACACCCTCTCAAATGGTCAAACTATTTCAAGGTCTATATCAACTTCGATAGGCATACTGCCATAAAAATAAAATTAATTAAATTATGTTGAAAATTTAAGAAAAAAACCGGGAAGCACTTTGCACGTCAGGTAGGATAAGATACGGAGAAAGTTGATTAATTTTCCCTTCGGTCCTCGGACAGGATAATGTATTATTATTTATTATTATTATTATTATTATTATTATTATTATTATTATTATTATTATTATTATTATTATTATTATTATTATTATTATTATTATTATTATTATTATTATTATTATTATTATTATTAT
>JAIPRL010000661.1:4829-121449 GCA_025469235.1 Pemphigus obesinymphae
TCGGAAAAAAATCGTTGAGCTCCTTTGTTAACACCACTCATACTACTAGCATAATCGTATGACTGAAAAGCTATGTTTCCAGTTTTTAGTTCATGTTTTATTAAACTGTCATATATACTTTTTGCTAATCCGTATCCAGTTTTATCTGTAACCTCAATGACATCAAGTAATCGCTCATTTGGTGACCCTCCTTGATCAACATATCTCAAACAAACGGATAATTGGTCTTTAAGTGAAACATCTGGCGTTGTATCAGCTAAAACTGAGAATATATCAGATTTTAATACTTCTTGAACTATTTTTTTACGTGTTTCTGCAGCTAAGAGTTCGATAAACTCATTTTGAGACAGCATACTGAGATACGTTACACGGTGAGAACGCATAGATTTATCATTAAGCCACCTTTTCAATATTGGATTGTGTCGGGAAAGTAACAAAACAATTTGATAAAAATTACCATTTTGTGATTCATTTTCACCTTCATTCTGGCTTCGGAACGCAAGGCCTTATCTCGCTAAAGTACGTGCTACATCTATTAAAATACTGACTGCATCTCTATTGAATGTTTGTTTTTGTTTTTCTTGTATAGCAGATTGCCGTAAGTGCTTATTAAAAATCACATCAATGGTATCAGATTTACTAGTAAACGCACAATAACTCAACATGGCCTCTTTATGTGAAGCTAATGAAAAATGTTGTGCTAATTTTCCTTCTTTACCTTTCCCTCGGCTTTTCATTTTTTGCCACTGCCTTACGCCACCAACTACCCAAGCACTTTTACTATGACCACATCGATGAGAAAATAAGATACATACAAAACAGTATACTGCATCGTTAAAAAGGCTATACTCAAGCATAGGATATTCAATAAACCATTTAGAAGAGAATTGCTGTTGCTTGTAGGCTGATATACTAGCATCTTTTGGATATGAGGATAATTTTGGTTGATATGGTCCCAAAGAAATTAAAAACTGTCGTTGACATGTAGTTTGAATTGTAACACGCTTACCAGGATCATGATCAACAAATGTATCAATCGAATTTGTACTCACAGTTGAATCATCACAGAAATTAGTCATATCGTCCAATACAGTTTTAGCTAGTGATACATAGTCATCCATTTTCTTTTTGATACTAGTTACACAATGTGAACTATTTATCAAAAATACTATTGGGTTTGGACAATCAGTGTTCTTAATGCTGGCCAAATCATCGATTAACTGTGAAAAATCCTGTTTAATGGCTTCTAAGTGACCAACACAGGTAATCCAAGAATGTTCAAATTCACCATTACCTACAAAAGTACATAAAACAATTTGTTAACAATTTTTATTTTACTACACATGTGATTCTTGAAAAATGTATATTTAGTAGACAAAATAAAATCAAACATACCAGTAAAAGGAAGAGATGACTCTGGTATTTTGTTTCCCTAATTCATATGAAGACTGCTATAACAGAAATAATAATAAAACAATTAGTAACAAGAAAATTATTATTAAAATATAAATACTTGATAGAAATTACTAATATTTTTTAAATATTTTTTCAAATGCAAAGTAAACTACTTTTATGTATAAATATTTTACAATAATTACCATTTCACTACTGGTCTGTTCAATATCAACACATGGTCCAGACTTGAACATACAAATTTCTTCAGCCTAGTGAAAAATAAAGATATTATCATATAATTTGTTTATTTAAATAAATTAAATATATAGAATAATGTAAACTATAAAAAAATAATTTCTAGAGGGAGATTAAGTGCCAAAAAACTATTAGGTACCTAGTTAATAAAAATTACCCTATATTTTTTATAGATATTTTTTCAAATGCAAAATTAACTACTTTTATGTATAAATATGTTAGAATAATTACCGTTTCACTACAGATCTGTTCAATATCAACACATGATCCAGACTTGGACATACAAATTTCTTCAGCCTAGTGAAAAATAAAGATACCTATTGTCATATTACTTGTTTATTTAAAAAAAAATTAAATAGGTATACAGAACAATGAAAACTATAAAAAAAAATAATTTATAGAGATTAGGTAAGTGTAGACAAACTTTTATTTAATAAAAATTAAATTATATTTTTTTTTAGATATATTTTCAAATGCAAAGTAAACTACATTTATGTATAAATATTTTACAATAATTACCATTTCACTACTGGTCTGTTCAATATCAACACATGATCCAGACTTGGACATACAAATTTCTTCAGCCTAGTGAAAAATAAAGATATTATCATATAATTTGTTTATTTAAATAAATTAAATATATAGAACAATGTAAACTATAAAAAAAATAATTTCTAGGGGGAGATTAAAGTGGTGACAAATATTATTTAATTAACCGGTATTATATTTTAGATATAATTTTAAAACCAAAGTAAACTACTTAGGTATGTGTAAATAATAGAGCAATAAAAACTTACCAATTTCTTATTTTTTTTTTATCTTTGCTGCTGCAAATGGATTACCTACTTGGAGCACCAAAGTGTTGTATTCTTATTTTCTTCCCCTCATGCACATCGCGCTCGTGTTTTAATTTATAATCATTATTAAAGATGCTTCCACAATCGAGGCACTCAAGTTTAATGCGTTTACGTTTAGATTCTGACATGTTTTTAATCGTACGAGGTTAATTGTTAATATAAATACCGCACTGATTACACTACACTTTAATAAATAATTAACAATTAAAAACAAAAAAGTAAACATTAAAAATGAATAATCATTAAACGTGGAGAGAGCAAACGACAAAATATGCAATATTCATATTAAATGTATAGGTATGATAATTGATAACAAGCACCAGCACGTATGCCGACTGGCCGTTTCGACATCAATATTTTCTATTTTTAGAAATTGTTATTTGGGAAACAATATTATTACATATTATGACTTGACGACTGCCCGCTTGCATGATCAATATTGCAAATCGGTTTTATCGTTTTTATTAAAATATTATATAAATATACGTGTATATAATCATTATCATATAAACATCAATTTTACCATATTATTCCGTAGTTATAGCTACATATAGATATAATATATTGGTATATTACCTTAACTTATGTACCTACAGGCGTAGATAACGAAATGTGCTGATTGTCCGACTACCGAGAATAATGGTCGGCCAAATCGAGGGTATGTACTGTTATTTTATAAATTTATTATGAAAGTATGGAACCCATATTAATAAATATTTCCATATATTTTACATGCAACTATAGTATGTAATTAGTGTAATATCTGCCAATAATCGTCATTTCACAGACAATTTTTTAAAACAAAAATAATGTAGTATTTTACAGAAAATGCCGACCACTAATAATTTTAGTTTTAGGGATATGAGAATTTCTAAAAATGCCGACCAGAAGTGCCTGTTGCCGACATTCGGGGGGTGTGTAACCCCCCACACCCCCATAAAATCGCCCCTGCCTATATTTCATAGATTTTTGTCACAAGTTTTCCACCATTTCAATAGGTGAAATGTTATGTTTGAGCCATAGTAAATCATTTTTAATATCTAAGTAGTTCACATAATATTTTAATATTATATTAAAAATGAACAACAGATATTACCCATATTATCATAATCTGAATCATATTTCAATCAATATCTTTTTCTGGAACTCATTTTACTTCGGTAGATTTTGAATATTTTCTTATAATTTTTCTCAAATTACAGTAGCGATCTCGTAGTTTTCTTGTTATAATGTAATATCATAAAATATCATGCTTAATTAACTGTATACCTCGGTTTTGTTGTATATTATTTTCTACTTTTTTGTAAGGAATAAAATATGCTGAATGTACATTCTGAAGGGAATAATTGAGGAATTTCATTAGCTAAATTCTGTAACGTCTTAATATTAATCGTTTGATAATTAGTTTTTTTTTTCAATTTTTGACTGTTTAAAATATGACATAGTTTATTTCTCAGTACAATGTCTAAGACATTATTCTTTTCGTAAAATGATAATATCATTTTCCCATCAGGTTCGTCTTATAAAATACTTAAAATATTACCCTTGTCCTATAAATAAATAATAATTAGTATTTCATAAGAATAACCCATAATTAAAATGTATGTAAATAATAATGAATACATATACCTATACATTTATTTTAATCTATTCATTCCAAGTTTAATTTTAGTATTCTTTTCAATTATTCGTTAAAGTTAACTTATATCCATACTAAAACAATTTATAAATGATGTCCATAATCCAATTTAAAGAAAAATCATTTGATTTTAAAACTTGTTTTCAATATTACCTCCACATTCTTTGAAATTTCTCTGAGGGTAACTTCTATACTAACTATAATAGCATTATTCACATCTGTTAACAATGACAATATTGTTGAACTATTGTTTGCATTTACACTGATGTCATTTTCAATTTCCAATACACTTCCTATTAAAGAAAATGTTCTAACACTTAAATTATAACTTTAATTACCTAAACTGAATTTAATTACTTCAATATTAAATTTTTGTTTTAAAATTTCAAGTTGTGTTTTGAACTTTGAACGTACTCCAAGTTTTGGAATTAACTCTGCAATCATTGTCTCGGTTAATCCTAACAACGCATTTTGGTCAATTTCTTGTTCTAATATTAAAATATATTAAAATTATAATATATGTTGTAATTATACAAAAGCAATATTATATCATATTTGTATAGGTAAAAAAATTAATATATGTTTGATATAAAATTATTACCCATAAATGTATCTATCAATGAATGAACATTCCACTCCTGCGATTTTTCTTGTGCATAATTATCAGTCACAATTAAGTTAAACTTACCTATTGTAAGTTAAAAATTCAAAATACTTCAAAATCTATAGGTTATATATTATAATACCAATTAAATATATAAAACCAATATTTTTGTATATACCTACTTACATATTTTTTCATTAATTCTCTGTTCAATCTTCTTATCTACTCACTGAACCAAATATCATTGGTAGAATTAACAATATGCAATAATCAAATTTTAACAAACAAATATTTGTTGAAATTATAAAATTTTCATTATTTTAATGTATATATTGTTAAATTAATAAAAAATGTGTTTACAATACAAATTAATTTTATAAATTTCACAAAATATATAAGTTATAATTTAATAAAAATGATTTGTAAAATGAATACAGATCTTATTATTATAATAAAATATGTTATTAAATTGAAAAATGTTCTGTTTAAATTAACTATTTTGATTAACAAATAGGTGTTTGTTCTACGAAGAAGAAGAAGAAAGAAAGAAAGAAACACAAAATATTTATACATGAATTAACAAAATATTTGTTAATTCAAATAAATTTGTATTCAATTATACAATTTTATCCAAGATATTGATAAAATATATTGTTAAATCAATAATGCGTTTTGTTATTTTACTGTTAAATTAACAAATATTTTATTTCTAAATCAACAAATATTTTATTGGACGTACCTATATTAACAACTATATTGTTAAATTAATCTATATTTTTATTGAAATCACAGAAATATTTGGTTCAGTGCTGCCTTACATTCTGTTCCGTACATCTTACAGAGGCCTACTGTCTTATAAAATTTACCTTTTAACCCAATTGGGATCCTTTTGTCACACAGAATACCTGACATTTCTCTCCACTTCATCCAGTTCATCAAAAGTAATTTGTCTGAAAAGGAACTGTATAAATATATATACATATATATTACTATTTCTTATTATTGAACTATAATACGTGCTAACCAAATTAATGATGGATATATTATCTCGGAAATCATGTACTTGGGTGGGTAGTAAAATATTTGAACATATATTTTAGAATAATTCTATAAAAATGTAATCTGAATGTACTGTAAGTTAATTTTAAGATTGTAGACAATTAATATATATTTAGTAAATATGTCACTTTTATTCGATTTAATGGCATTCGTTCAATATTATGCTATTTAGGTACCATACTTTGGACAATATTAGTATACCTTCTACAAAATAATGATATATGCAATCTACTGTATCCAAGATTTTATCAATACTACTGCATCGTAATATTTTAAATACTTATATGGTTGATTTACCGCTTATAATCGTTAAATCCACCATAGTGCACACTGGGAGGCAGATATATTGCAATCACATTTTAATATAGAGATATGATCATTCTTAATATGGTGAATAGGTAGCAAACTGATAATTAATAACCCTAAATAAAATTATAATAGCTATTATCTATTATAGTACCTAGGATATTCAATGAGAACCGATTTAATAATTAGATTCCGTAAAAAAAAGTCACGTACCTTTTCGTGCCTAAATTAATTATAAAATGAACACTTATCTGATTCGTGTATGAATTTGAAAATAATTATTTGTTTTGGGCACGGTCACTTGACACGTTTCAGACTTTCACCAGAAACATCCCGAAAAATATGATTGCGGTGTGGTTCAAACATTAAGGTTATGTGTTTAAATGTTTAAATAAATAAAACTATTATATATAGGTACATACCTAGGTATACTCCATTCAGTTGAAAAGTTCGCCTGGTCGATCGGCAAATATTGATCGCATTCGTGTTTAAATTTTGCTGACGGTGGGCGATAATTACTATATTTGGTTATAATAACCATTTATTTGTTTATTCAATTCGGTATCACTTAACCATTTACTTTTCGCACCATTAACGATTATGTTTTAATTGTAATAACTATAATTAGGTATGTTAGTTTATTCTAACCATTATTATCTAACTATATTCATTTTAGTATATTTAACTATTATAGTAATTATTGTGGTATAACCAACAACCATAAAATTTTTTTTCGTGTATTTTGTATCAAGATACCCCAAATGAATGTATTATATATCAAAATATTATTAATATTTTATTAATAGTTTCTTGTCAAATCCGAATCGCCTATATTGGAAATATCTGCTCCAATAGCATGAAGAAAACTACTAGAAAAATCAAAAGATGACCTCTTTAAAATAGGTACCTACTTGGACATATTTGATATCAGAATGCTTTTTATCTAAAAATTCCTACTAGACTTATATTCGAAATTGTGTATACCCAGGGTTGGGCAGTATCACAGATACATGTATACAATTGTATTTTGTATATCTTGTATCATTTTTTTTTTTAGTATCATATCTTTTCATGTGAAAAAAAAGATACATCAAATGATCAAAACTCTAATTATGTAGTCGGTAATCACATTTTTAAATTTTTTTCTTCCTATCTCATATATATTATATTATATTATAAAAATAAAATAATTATTTTGATATATGTTGTGAATTATTATAGATTTTCATGTTTGAATTTCAATTTACCGTTACGTCACAAAATGATGAAAAATATACAATATAATTTTATAATCAAATATGAAATAAAATCGAGCGATTGTGACTGAAATACTACAAAATGTTATAATTAAAAATATTACATGTTATTATTATTTAATAATATTTCAAATATAAAATTCTTTTATTTATTTATACCTACAGGTAATGTTTTAAATAAAATTGTAATCAGATAATATTTATTTAAAATAAAATATTTTGATACCTATGTCATGAACTTAGAATAAAAGAGTTCTAACTTCCAATTTTGAAAAAATTGCTTTTTTGCAGATACTATTCGCTAAATTTGTATACATTTTTGGGTCTGACAAACTTTTTAATATCATTTATATTTAGAGAGTTAGTCAGAATAAAAAAAAGTGCTAATTCTTGAAGAAAATTCTTATCGGTTAATTATGGCCATCAATAGATAACACTATTTTATCCTTAATATTTTAATTCGAACGAAAGTGTTAGAAAAGTTTTCATTTTTTTTTATTAATGAATTAAATATATTATAAAAAAAAAAAAAAAAATATGAAACAGCTAAATTAAAGGAAATAATAATTTACATTTGAAATAAAATTTGTAACGTAATTGGAGTTATTTTTGCTATATGTACATTTTTAGTGGTCGAAAAATCGCTCTCCTATGATATGGAACACTTTTTTATTCTAAGCCCACGATATGTAGCTATGTACACATAATATGTATATTTTTATTTATATGATTCTATAATATAATATATTTTATTTGTATATTGTTATTAATAATTATTTTGAGAAATATTTAACATAATACACGTATTTTTTTCATAAAACCGTAATAAGTATGGATAACAATAATTTTTACTTTAAAATAATAATTGTATATTTTTGAGAGTATCTTGTATCATTTTTACAAACGAAATGTAATATCATGTATCTATTGCATCAAGATACCCAAAATGAATATGTATCATGTGTCAATAAATACTCTTTTATAGTATCTTACCCAACCCTGTGTATACCTATAAACAAACAAAAAAACACAAAATCATTGTAGAACATATATATATTTATGATACGCTCAGAATCTAAAATATATTTTCCCCTCCCCTTGAGTACACCACTGCTACTTTATATATGTTTATATATTTTATTATTTAAATAATACGTGTCTCTATGGAATCTAGCAGTCTAGCGTGTTATAGTAAAAATTAAGCTTTTACCTAAATTCTACCTAAAACTCAAGTTTTTACTGTTATTAAATATTTGAAATTTTGAAGAATTGTTTATTTTCTCATTTCTTTTCAAACTCGTCCAGGCTTATATAATGAATCCAATGAGAAGTAAATACTTCTATAATATTAGGTATCGCTTTTCACTGAAGTATACATTTTCAACTGTACACGTAAAATCTAAGTAGGTACACATATTGATATATTAGTATAATTAATGAAAATACGAGGGATAAACCGGTAATATACATTTTGTACACCAGATTACTGATTATCAAAGATTATTAGTGATTATCGTGAGATTACTATGACTATCAATTATAGTTAAATTATGAAAAATGCATAATAATTAATAATATTGTAGGTACATAATTGTCAATATTGTCGTCTACTTAGGTAACTTTTCAAATATTATATTAAAATTGCATGTACTTTTAATCAAATTTATTCCAAATAGTTTAAAAAAAAATTGTTTTTAACTATAATTTAAATACTCGAGCAAATACTTTTTATTTTTCTATATTATTATAATATCTATAATATAGTTATTTTAATGTTAAAAAATTTCAGTTCTTAGTATTTGTATTCGAATATCTTTGAAGAAAAGTAAAGTGCCTTTAAATACAATTTATTGAAACTTCAAACTTCTAAAACTTTAGAACATATATACCTATGTATTTTGATTACATTTTAAAAATATTGTTCTTAAAATAAAAGGATTACCTGAGGGATTACCTAATCAATTAATAGGTTGGTATATGTTATATTTAACACATTACATATTTACACCTATTGTGTATATATGTTTAATAGGTAGAGAACAACAATTTATGATGCTTTTAATTTATATAATATAAGGAAGATTATCAGTGAATATCAATGATTATCATGATTAGAGATGTGAGCTCGGTAAATTTACCGGGTAAATTTTATGGGTAAATGTAAATTTACGTAAATTTACCCGGTAAATTTTTTTTACCGCACTTAAAATCGAGTGACCCCTCATTTTAAATTTATTTACTAGAGTAATAACTTTTATTTAATCTATGCCATACAGTGTTTACTCAGAAAGAAAAAATTCGCGTTTTGTACACATTGTATTACTCACGTGTCACGTGATTAATATTATCGTTATTTATTTTGTTCTTATCAATTATCAAAAAAGTTGATATTCGCTCGATTCGTTCGTCGTGTATACGATTTTAAATGTGTTTAAAACGTGGTTTTGTTTATTTCAAATTAGTTATTAATTTATTACAATGAAACCAAAAGAAATCAAAAGAAAATTTTTTGTTCGAGATCAAAACAGTGACAAATTTGTCTGTAAATATTGCAATAAACGGTACAAAGAAAATATCACGAGGATGGCAATACATATTAAAAAGGAATGTTCAGATGTACCAAAAAATATTAAGAACATCTTTTCACCAAAAAATTCATCATGTTTAGGTAAATACTAAATACTTATCATGTAATATCAGTGTAATACCTACGTAATTAACGTAACGTAGGTACCCTATATTATAGTATTATTTATATAATAGAGTCCCAAGAGAAGAAAAATGTTTTTTTATTATTAATTTTATTATAAAATTTTATTATATTGTTATTTTATTATTATTATTATTTCATAAAGCGATTTAAGCGATCTGAATAATTATTATTTTATTGTTTTTTAAAAAGTTTATATTTTGTTTTTTTTTTTTAAGGTATAAAGTATTAAAGTTATGTTGAGTTTTCTAATTTATCTAAATACATTATGTTCCATTATATATACAATAAAATGCATTTGTGTTACATAAAACCATTTAAAAACCATAAAATAAAAATTTACCGAAATTTACGTAAAATTTACCGGTAAAATCCACATATCTAATCATGATTATCATGATTATCGAAATTTTGTACACTGATTATCATAGTGGTTTTCCCCTCGTGAAAATATTGAAATATTAACACACAGTACATTTATTTACTTATTATTACATTATAGTCAGCGGACGTAGGTGGCGAAAAAAATATATATCACACGATAATAGGTAAGTATATTATAAAAATAATAATCGAACCCATCCGCGTGTTATTCCCAACGTCCCAACATTCGAATAATTATATTATTTCAGTATTCTGTACATCACATAGAAAACATTGCAATGGATCAACAAAATGGTAAATTTAATTACACCAAATCGAACACTATAGCTGATGACAATACGAGAAAGTCGTTACGAGTCCGATTTATACCTTCAAAATCAGTGTTGCTGGATTTAAACATAAAATTTTACCTACGAGTTTTCCATATTACAAATATGAATAATCGATTAAATAACATGTTTTTGATAGTTTTGTCATTTATAATAGGCACTTATTTCAGTACTGAACAGTCGTACTGATACCTATACCGTCCTATATACAAATCCATCATCATTTACTAAATTATTAAAGTAAAAATAAATATAAAATTATAGTAAATTTTAAATGGTGAAATACCTACTAGATGCTATTCAGAATTCGGCGTAATATTATGCAAATAATAATAATAATAAAAATATTATGAGTACCTAAACGTACCTACGAACCAGCATCATATTGTTATAACCTACGTACAGTTATGCGTATACGATATAATAATTATGTTATTTACCCATATCTGATCGCACTGATTTTGGAAGAAATTCTGTCTACAACATTTTGACATTAAGTTTCCCGTATTTTCATCTAAAGTCTTTGATGAAATTTAGTATGTTATTACAACTATAATAATACCTAGATGATTATTTTGTAAGATTTCGAAAATAGGTAAGTTTTGATAATATCGCAATAATATGAAAATATCGTACCAAAATTTATATTTCATTATCAATGCATTAAACACGCTTTAGTGTTGTCAGTCGGCTAAATTGTTTAACCCCCTCCCCTTCCAAAATAAATTACATCACTATGCCCCTGGCTGTAATGTTAATGAGACTTCATGTGCTATATGGGTAGACTGCCGTTTTTATAACACGACGTTGTACACGGGGTTATTAAGGGGTTCTGTATATAGGCAACTTTCAAAACATTTTAATAAAAATAAATATCCAATAATTTAAATATATTTTAATGTATTTTTAAAGTAATGTAAAAATAGTCTCGTGTCAATATCATTTTTTTTTTATCCTGTAATCACGATATTTGTTAAAGAAATATATTTACGAATTTTTAATTTTCATCAACTTGAGAAAATCGTAGATAGATGAAATAAAAAATAAACTGCATGGACCCTATTCTCGAGCACGTGTGATAAAATATCACCAGTGATATTCGATAATTATCGGTAAAATTACAGATTTGGTATTCTGGAGCGCAAATTTGATAATTTATCGTTTTATAGTCAGTGATATATTATCCCAAATGTTTTATAGTCCGATACATTTTTATCAACTGTTTTTCTTGTGATCATTTTTATATATAACTTATAATAACATGATTTAATTTAATTTTTGTGTAATTTAAGTCATTTTATTTAACTGTGTAATATAAGTGTATTGTTAAGTGTGTATCACGTAGAAGTGTGTACGAATTTTAATAAAATGGAGGATATTATACATGCTATCGCTGTATTGGAAAATGTTGAATTGCAAGAAGGTGCACAAAACATCAGAAGGCATTTTATTAAAAGGGTAGATGCGTTTACTTTATCTGACAAGGATTTCATTAGAAATTTTAGGCTGTCGAGAAGATTAGTATATCGGTTAATCAATATATTAAGTCCTTATATGACAGAACCAACTCGTTCTTCAGCACTTGATATCCCAACAAAAGTAAGTTTTAAACAAAACTATTTATTGTATTTAATTATTCATTATTTAACTGCAGTACCTAGGTAATTTGATATTTGGAAGTAAAATGTAAAAATTGTAATTAGTAATTTTAATGTATTTTATGGGGAGGAATAGGTTGGATTATAAAAACGAGCACAGCATTCAAATTAATTATGTAGATTAAAATATAAAAGCAATGTATAATTTGCACAGCTTTCAAAATTGAATTACTTATTGTATTGATAGGAAGGTTATTATATAAATAATAAGTATATATAAATAATATCTCCATATTTTCTGAATACAATAATTTCAAACTTTTAATATTTAGGTACTTGTATCTTTAAACTTTTTTGCTACTGAAAGTTGTCGATTACCAATGGGAAATGGTATTTTTACATCAATTTCGCAGTCATCTGTTTCACGAGCACTGAATGAAGTTGTTAATGCCCTAAACGTTCCAGATATTTTTCACACATGGGTGAAATATCCGTCAAACTTTCAAGAGCTTCGTCAACTCAGAGAAGAGTAATTTTCATAAAATAAAAATAAATTTATTTTATATTGTAAAAATATATTGTTTGCAGTATATTTTATTAACAAACGCTATATTATAGTGAATTCAAGCTCGGCATAATCCATATTATAATTTTGTAATTTGTTATATTAGAACATGTTGGTTTATTATTTAATTAAATTAAAATTAGTATTCTAAACAAAAAACATTTTCAGATTTTTTAAAAAATTCAATTTTCCTGGAATTGTTGGCATAATTGACTACACCCATGTTGCAATATTTCCTCCACCAACTTATGATGAAAATCATCCGGAGTATATTTATGTGAACAGGAAAAATTACCATAGCATAAATGTGCAACTTGTAAGTCATAGGATATACTCAATTTTAATAGAATAATATTATAATGTGTTAATTTTATAGGTATGTGATAACCGTATGAAAATTTTAAATGTTTCATCTATATTTCCTGGTAGTGTTAATGATGCTTATATTTGAAACAATTGTCAACTAGAACCAACTTTAAGACTAATACACGAATTATAATACCTGTATTTGAAGTAGGAGTTGAAACCCATTTGAATTTTTTTAAATTGTAGGCTTTGGTTTAAAAACTGGTACTTGACATTTTTTGATTTGGGTTTCACTTTCTCAATTTTTTCAGTTATATCAGTTTGAACCCCTATTTTCATGTATTATTTGGAAATTAAAATAATTTATATAGTATACTAACAAAAGTATTTTAAAAATTATAGGAGATTCGGGTTACCCATTAAGACCTTGGCTTATGACGCCACTAAATCACTATATGAACCCAACACAGCAGAAGAAAGATATAATCATCGATTTAAACATGTTCGCAGTATTATAGAAAGATGTATTAGCTTGTTAAAAATGCGATTTCGGTACATTATTTTATATAAACATACATTTTTATTTTTTAGATACTCTATATTGAATTCACTTGTATTTTTTCCTAATTTTTACAGTTGCTTATTAAAACACAGAATACTTCACTATTCACCCATAAAAGCATCAAAAATAGTGAATGCATGTACAGTCTTACACAACATGTGCATTGAAACTAATGAAATATTGCCTAGAGAAGATTGCATTGTACAAAATAATATAGACCTTGGTGAATATGAACCAATACGACTTGAAGGAAATGAAATGGCTGATGATGATTTAACTGCTGGAAGAAGAGTTCAACAAAGAATAATACACAATTTTTAATAATTTTGTTATATATTTATAATTAAATTAATAAAATTCTATATTGACAAGTCTTTAAATCACTTTTTAAGTACATAACATGCATAAACTTATAATAAGAAAAAAAAACAATATAGATACAAAATGATATTTTGTAACACTTTCTATCAAATATTATAGGTAGTATATTATTATATTAATGACATAGAATTAGATTTTTAAATCAGTCTTTATGTACACATCATGAATAAACTTATTATAGGAAAAAAACAATGTAATCAGTCTTTAAGCACATAGGTAACATGCATAAACTTATATAATAGAACAAAACTAGGTAATAAATAAATTAATTAACAGTTAAATAATATATTTTGCACTAATTTTTGTCAAATCTTTTTGAATGCTCTCTAGCGCAATGGCTTTTCTCTCTAAAATGCTAGTTTGTGCCTCTAATATTTTAATTTTTTTTTTTATAATAATCCTCTTTTAAAATCAATTTTTTATTCCCCAATTCTACCAAATTTTGAGACGCTTCAACACTTTTTTCTAATCGCACAGCAGCAACAGTTCTACTTTTAAGTTTTTTATATTTTGTATGATAGGGTTCAGATGTTGACTTTGGACCTATTTCTAAATCACTTTCAATAGTTTTTGATGTACCTAAAAATTATATATATATATAAATAAATAATTTGTAATATTTTAACCCACTAAATAAATTTCATGAATATAAGTTAGTTGCTTATTTCATTACTTGGTTCTGATAATTGAATTGTATCACAAATTTGACCTTCGTCCTGGTATTCAATATTATAAATAAATTCCACATCATCATGCAATTCAGTATCACCATGACATTCAGAATCAACTTGATCTAAATACAAGTATAATATATTAATAAAATAATAATATTGTAGAATTAAAATAAAGTATAAAATAGGTAGGTACTTATGTTTTCATTTATTTCAAAATCGACTGCTGATTCAGAGACATTTTGACGCCCTGAAATAGTAACTGGGTTTATAAGTGATATGATTTGATCATCTAAATTTTTCATAATAATGTCACTCCTTGGTCCACCGCCTGTTTTATTCGCATATTTCTTAAACATTATATTTTTTTGTTTGGTTTTAGTTTTTAGGTCACTCCATGCCTGTAAACAATTAATTTGTAATTTGTAATATATGGCATGTTCTTCAATCCAAAATGGAAGGGGATACAATATATCTATACATTGTTACAAAACGTGAACAATAAATTGTATAACAACCTTTAATATATATTATTATAAGTACAATATATAAAAAAAAATTAAAATTAAATTAGGTATAATAATATACCTATTCGCTTTATTATGTTAACTAGTATTGAGTAGGTACCTAAGTATTATTAAAACTTATTCTTTTCCTGTTTTTACTCCTCCACCAGATGTTGCATTCAAAAACAATGCAATTTTATCCCATTTTTCTTGACAATCCTTCTTTGTAAAACTTTGTGTAAATTTTTGTATAATTAAACACTTTTGTTCAGGCTGTGCCATTATATCTACAAGCCTTTGTTTTTGGCTTGCAGACATATAACCTTTCCGTTGTTTACGCACATCCATTTTTGTTAAGTTAAATTTACAAATTAAATTATAATTTATAACTAAAAATTTGTAACAAATGTAAAATAAAATAAAAAATGTAAAATAAAAATGTTGATGGAAAGTGAAAACACTGTGAAAACATGTTCTATGGTGAAAATAGACACACTATCAATTAATAACTGTGGTGACAATGATAAGAGACGGCGGTTACGACGTTGTCAATGTGTTCAATATTTAAAAATCTTGATAAAATATCAAATAACGATATATTATCACCGCCGATATTTTATTATCGTTATGGAATCGAGAATACCAATTTCACAACATTTGATATTTTGTGTGAAATAAAATTTGATAATTAGCGTTAGTGATACTTTATGGTACAAACTCGAGAATAGGGCCCCAGAGAATAAAAGTACCTAGCACCCTGCTTAGCCGATTTAAGATATGTGCATTTTTACGCGTTTCACGAGTTGTTAAATAATCTATTTTTTTATTTATTTTTTTTAAATAACTATAAATCTTAAAAAAAAAGTCTACGTAGGGCACTAGATAATGTTATAACTTAAAAGCTAAATTTGTTTTTTTATTTTGTATTTCTTACACGTTTGTAAGTTATTAAAAATAAAAAATGTTAATGCAAATTTGTCATTGAAAATATGTAGGTACTACGTCTTCTTGAAATAATTGTAAATGCGGCTTGTGTCAGGAGCGCCGTATAGGTAGGAACAGCTGGTGCCAACTAGGGTTCTTTAAAATCGATTAAGATATCAAAAATTTAAAATGTCTTACGAAACCTGCGATATCAAATACCTACTTAAGTAATATTATTATTTACAGTGGTCGAATATTCATGAAAACCCTAAATAATACGATAATGATAACACCCGAGTAGTTAGATGACAAGAAATATATATAAAAGAAAGCATATGTGTAATTTTCTTTTAAATCAAGTCTTCAGAGTTCATTCAGAGTTTCATTGTCTTTAGAGTGCACTTGAATTCATTTAAATGAATTAAAAATATTCTTAAATCATTTATATGCTGAATATTTTTTAAAACATACCGTATTATTGTAATTATATGAATAGGAACTTATAAATATATTTTATGTTATTTCGTATACATAATGTTGATATTTAGAATTGTTGCAAATTATTTTGGGGATCTAGACTTAAAAGAAAAATAATTGATATGTATATCTATTTCTAATAATTTAATTTGAATTCTGTTAAAAATAAAAATATTTCAGCTGGTTTTCTAATATATTGTGGGATTCCAATTTTAATATTTTAATAAATTAGAATAGTGCTTTCGTTAAAATGAAATACCTATTAGTATATCTGTCTAATATTTTCGAAAATGTTGAAAGTTTAATCATGTATATGTATATTATTTATACTCCTATATTCCTAAAAAATGCACTACTCAATAAACTACTTAAAACTAACCGATCTAAATTCAATAAAATGCAGGCATATCATCAGCGTTGTGCAAAATATTAATTACAAAAATAGTTTATGCCAATTAAAAAAGTGAAAAAAAAAAGTTTTTTAAACATACAATATTGAACAATAAAATTAAAGTATACCGTAAAACGCCGACGAGGTCGACTGTAAAATATTGTCCTTTATATAATATATTTCATAATAGGTGCGTATTACCTTTAAAACCACTTTAAAATGCCTTTTGTTTGTTTTTTGTAAACACGTTTTTAAGCAAATGTCGTGATTACACAACAATAAAAAGTGGTATGTACACGTAGACTATTTTTAGATTAAGTACATTTAAAATGCATTTTAACATTTTATGATTATTGAATTTTATTTAAAAAATACTCCGTTTTAACAGCGAGTTTTAGTAATGTTTACGATGGGGTCGAGGTTAAAATACATTTTTCGCCCACTGAGCACATTTTTTGCAAGCGCCCCTGGTTCGTGTTATAAAGCACAGGCGTCATGCACCAACTAAAATTTCAGTAAATTAATGTTTATATTTATTATTATTTATTTATCGATGTTTCTACCCGGTTGTCGTCTAGTGCGCACGTGACTTATAGACTTGTTAATATGTTTCAATTTTAAGTTTTAACACTATATTATATTGGATTCTTTTTTTTTCATGTATGTATATTGTATATGGTATAAATATTTCGGGTAGAAGTCGAATAGAATTTTTCGAGTACAAATTTTTCTGATAAGATATTTATTGTAGTTGGTATCTATTTAAAAATGTCAATTTTCAATTTATTGTGTAGTTTTCTGCGTAGAAGAAAATTGCCTACCGTAAGTATTGGAAAATTGTTATAAATCGGAAAATTATATCATACACTTACATACCAAGCTTCTAATTATTTTATTATTATTATTATTATCATCATTATTTTATATTATATTATTATAAAAAGTATTATGTTTCATTTTGTTATCTATATAATTATTTTTAGTACAGACAGAAGATTGTTATTTTGACTTTTAACTTTTATGCAATGGTAATATTTTATACTTTTTGTTAATTAATATTATTTTAAAAAGTTGTAGGTAGGTTTTTTTTGTTTTATTTTATTTGTTCGTTAATTCTCAACGATAATTATAAAAAATATGCGAGTTACGATATAATATGTGTGATAATTTTTCAATGAACAAAGACAAATATTATTAAATATCATAAGCAAAATAGTTTTGTTTGAAAAGTTGTCTACAATATGGTTATCTCTAATGATTATGTAAAAATTTAAACATATTTACAAGTAGGAAATTTTTGAATGGTTGGCCCGTTATACGCATTATCTATACATTAAAATAAAATAGTTAAATACATATAACTTGAGTTAGTTAAACACATTAGTCGATTTTACGTATTATAAGGTATATAATAAATTATTATTTTAAACTAAACGTAATAGTTAATATAGTAATATAATATAATATAATGATAAATATATATCTACCATTAATTTAAACTTTAGGTTCGATCAATAAACTGTTGTAGATAAATTATTGCTTGAATTGAGATGGGAATGGAACTTTTATATCTACTGTATATTAATAATTTAATATTTTGAGAGCATTTTATTTTGAATTAAATAGTTTGAGGAACGCACATTCTTTGAATGCCCAAGAATAGTATAACTACCTTTCTACCTACCAGCCCCTTACGGATTATTTTATTTTTCCAATTCGAGCCCTGTAATTTAAATTAATACGCATTTAGGTATACACGTATTTATAGTCCATGCAAATTTTTGAATTTTTATTGATGGGCTTAGAGCACATCAAATTTTTAGTCGAAAACACGTCATACGTACCTACGATCGACTTGTATATGGTTTTTATCAATCACATTATTATATATTTTAAATGAACTATGTGTTATAGCTACTTATATAAATTTTGTTAGTTAATAGTTATTACATTACTATTATGTTTATTTAAAAAAACGAAATTTTGGTGGTCAGACTAACTTACATTCGACGTTATCACAATTTGAAATTTATCGATTTTATAATGGGGTAATATTTTTGTATTTTGTATTTCGTTAATAGGATGTATAAACAGTGGTACGTTAATTATAAAATAAAATATATTAAGTTGTTTACACAGATTATGAGATAGGTATATCATATGTTTACAATGATGTTTATTTATTTATTTTTGGAAATAACGTCTTAACCAGCAAATGTTTGCTGTTGTAAATTGTATCGAATTCATATATTATAGACGCTATTTTCGGACGTTACCGAAAATGTGGAAAAATAACGGAACTAATGGTAAATGGATTTTCTGGGGCATCTATTAAGCTACAAATGATAAATTTATGGTTACAAACACTAAAAAATTAAGACTACAGATGGAACAGTTAATTAAATTTACGGGAGTCAGTCGTCCCAGCACTGAAAAAATGTAGGTTTTGTGGAGCCCAAATAAATAGGTAGTTGCAATATGTATTATCTTTTAATGATTTTCTAACACCCAAAGTTATATCGAATGTCGACAACAGGAGAATCGATTATTTATTTAATTATAAAAATGAATATTACCAATTAGTAAACTAACTGGACACGATGATTTATTTTTTCACAATTACTGGACAAATTTTCATGTAACTTGGATTCAGCTGAACTTTATCGATACAAACGTATAATTTATTCTTAATAATTTTTATATATAAAATAGTAATATTTCAAATAAATACTTATGAAATGTGTATTTTATTTAGACTTGTTATATTATTCATTGAGTTTCAATTTTTTTTTTTTTTTTGTGCCTTGTACTACATTATTGAAGGTGAGATATTCATGAAAATATTATTTAAAATAAAAATTAAGAATTATGTTTATTTGTTTTGAAGTTCAGAAACAAGTAGAATTGATTTGTTGTTAAGATATCCATGGAAAAATTATTGCTTGATTAATATATATAAATTTAAGTAATTCTAGTTATTCTAGCTAGGTTAAAAATGTATTTTTTTTTTTAAAAAATCAATTAGAATAAACACAATATCTAAAAATTATACTAAAGTAGAAAAATATGATAAAACGCTTAAATTTGAGTATTTTAGAGAAATATCATATTATATTACTTATTATTTTTTATATTTTATAATACATTTTACATTTTTTTTTTCTTGATAATTTTATAATATTATATCCCACACATCTAGTTTGTCAATGTATACAGTGGTCCTAATAAAATAAGGATAAACTTTGAGCTTAGTTAAAAAATCAGCATTCTAGGAGATATCAAAAAAAAGGAAGCTGTGGAAGATTTAATCCAATGAAAATTTCTCAACCGGAAAAATTTTTAAAAATATATTTTTGGATTATTATATAAAATGAATAGAAAATAAAAACGACAACATATTTTCGATAACGCATAGTTAAGGCATTTTTTTTTCAAAAGAATTAAACATTTTATTTTTAAATGAATTATCGAGGGAGATATAGATTTAAACTGAAATGTAGGTTTTATATAATTTTTAACGAATATTTGTATAAATTACTGATAAGTAGCCAAACAATTTTAAAAATTATATCTTCTCAGCACACTTCATAGTACAGTGTCACTTACACGTCAGTACATCAATTTATCAGTGCTACTGTAAATAATGTGTAAATTTCAAGTTTCTGACATTATTATTTTCTGATTTATTACAACTTTTTGTCATTTTTGGTAGGTAAGGTTTCCTGTTCACTTAAAAAAACTACATATTAGGAAAATCAAAAATTGACCTCTTTAAAGTATTAACTATAATAAAATTCCTATAAGAAAGCTTATATTCTCCAAGCATATATTTTAAAGAGGAAATTAGATAATTAATTAATTGTGTTATATAATTATATAATATTTATATATTTATATTATAAAAATTTATTAATTGAGAAAAAAGTTATCTGGTGTATCAGAGAAATAGTCATTCCAGTAGAAAAAATAGTACAAAATTTTGCTAAAATGAAAAAAAGATAAATAGACTTAATAATGAAAAAACTAAAATTATATTACTTGTTAAAATGCGTTTGTTTATTTACAAGAGTTTATTATGTGTACATTTCATAATAAGCACTATTAGTTTATGTAGGTATATAAACATTTTTGGGTCTAGAATATTTCTAAAAAATTATCGCCTCCCCCCCCTAAAACTATTATCTAGATACGTGCCTGATACTCCCATTAAATTATTTTTATCTACCTAAACTAATATGCAAATAAAAACGTCTATACAGCAAAAAATCCAAAACATAGTGATCAGTGGTGTAAGTAGAACGCAAATTGCCAAGTACAAACCAATAACATTAAATGTAAGCAACTGCCTAATAACGAACATTTATCTCATTTGTCATTCTCGCATTGATCTCACCAAGATTTCACTATTATTGGCTTTAACCATTCATGAATAATGAAGATTATTTATTACCTATGATACAAATATAATTTAATAAGATCAATTGGGTATTCAAAATTGTATATCATGATTTTTATTTAATAAATAAAAATAAAATACAAAAAATAAATAAATTTTTTTTCGTAATTTCATTATTTTTTCTAAAATAACTTTAATTTTTAAAAAATCTTAAATAAAAATAAATACAGACGCGGCATTCCCTGCGTTTCTTGATAAATAAATAAAGGGGTACATTATTAAACACGACAAAAATGAAGAGTAGCTCTGTTCCCTTGCGTATTTTTCTAATTCATTCATTATTTATATAGATACCTAATGTAAATAATACAATATTATATAATTTAATTTAATTATTTATTTAATGACCTATTAATATTTATAAATATACATTTCAAATATTATATAAATATTGTATACATCTATAAATAAAAATATATAATACACCTAAAAAATTATTTTTGATCAAAAATATTATTTACTATTAATTCAATATGCGTATATTTTTCATTTTAAATCTAAATAAAAATAAAAATTATTAGTTAAATTCATATTTTTTATTCAACTATCGACATTTTAAATTATAATTAGGTACTTACTACGATTTATTATTATTAAAATTTTTTAAACTGGAAGTTATCTATATTATTCTATAATTTAATTAAATAGGTACTCATGACTATTGATTGAATGCCAGTAAATTGACCAAAAATTTTTGTAATCAAAACACGTTTGATGGCAAACAACTAAATGTTAAATTGTTTTCACCTATTATTTTCTTTGCAATATTACCTATATGTGTTTTTTGCATTAAAATTCATTTTCGAATCTTACGTTAGCCCTTTTGATGATGAATTATTATTTTAATATTTTTATTATTTCGGTCAATCGGCGTTCGCGATCAGTGGCGCCAGAGAAGAGGGAAAAAAGGGGCCGTTTTTCCCCCCTCCCCAGATATAATAAAGTTATACTTTTGCCCCTTGGATAAATTAAATAATCATTATCAATGTAAATATGTGTAATTAAATTGTAATATATAATGATAAATAATACTCAAAGGTTACTTGATACAGGTACAGAAATATTTGTTTCATTTTTATTGATTATTAACTTTATAAAAATGTTACCACAACATATATATATATATATATGTACACAGTGTGTATATATTTTATATATTTTTTCTTGGGAAATAATAGATTTATAAAAAATTATGTAATAATGGGTTTTAAAGACAATATTAATATCTACAATTAAGATTCTATTCATTTTTATGATAAGTGACATAGTTTTTGAATTAAACTCGAAAAACCATAAAACTACAATCGTTGGCCGATTTTCAACCCTTTAGCGGCACGGGAATGGGGTGAGTAATCATGGAAACATTTTAGGACAAGAATTCCTTTATAAAAAGAAAAAAAAAATAGGGGCTTACGAAGTTAGTCCGAAAATATTTATATAAATAAACGGACACCTTAATACACACATATTTTAAGTAAATGATATACATACCACATAACATAAATATATATAATATGTCCTATATGAGCGTATATAAAAAAAATAACTATGAAGTATTATTACTTTTCAGATATATTTTTCTGTTTAACTGGTTTCACACTTTCTTAAACATTTTATATAATTATTATACTTATATATTTAAACATATTAGTGAGAGTTTTTATGTATTACATACTAAAAACATTTGTATAAGCCTCAAATAATTGTCCTCCACCCCTCAAGTGAAAATAATTTCTGCTCCACTGTTTGCGATCGAAAATTATTGTCTTTTGATTATTTTTCATGTATCCGGGTGTCCAAAAAAAAGAAACTGCGGACAATCTCCTCTACTAAAAAAATAAAGAAATTAATCTATTCATCTATTCACTTATCTCAGACTGCGCAAAATATAACCCAGAAACGGTTTTATATTCCATTTTTAATTTTAATAATGAAAACGACAAATGATTTGCTATTTTTAATGAAAGTCTATAACTCGTTAACGCCGAGTTAAAAGTTAATAATGTATGAAATAAAAAGTACTCGGTTTTGTATATAAATTAATTAAAATTAACTTTAACTTTTTAACTCGTTAAATTTCCGGCTTTGCGTTATAGTTTCTATATATTTTAGCCAAATTGAGAGTGAAATAACCGACTCATTAAGATTAAGCTATACGAGAAATAATTGACGGAATTGGGGAGGAGAGAGTCAACAAGGGACAAATTAGTTTAAAATTGTTTTGAAATAATATATATATATATATAATATATAGTCTAAGTATACTCTTATACTACTCGTAATTATTTTAATTGTTTTTCATGATTATTTTACAGTTTTCATTTTATACTTCTAATTTATTCTAAAATTGATTGTTTTGTAAAATTAAAATGAACGATATAAAAATAAAAAATAAATAAATACAATGGAATATTTGTACACTTTAAAATTTTTCAACGTTATTAATACAAGAAGAAAATAAAATCAAGAAACGAACTGAATTTTTTTTTTATATAGGTACCTATTATAATTCAGTCGTCATTCACAATAAGACATATAACAATTGTATTTTCTAGTCAAATTTCAAAATATTCGCCATCAACTGTATGTACCTTATTGTATGTGGATTTTTATTTATTAACATTATTCTAATTGTAAAAAAAATAGTAGGTATCTATAATTTTGAATTACCTATATGATTTAATATAATTTATTTTGACATATTTTATCGTTTTTAAGTTGAAAATCGTTAAAAAATATAAAAAGAGCGGTAATGATGATTATGTAAGGTTAGGTTTAGGGCTCGGAACCATTATGGTTTTAGAAATGTATTACTAGAAAATACTTTTTTTGGATTTTTTAAAACAATGGTTATAGTAAGGTTTTGGTTCCGATCTCCGATGAAATTATAAATGCTTATAAATTATAAATTGTAATAAACGGCAGATATTGATATTATTTGTAATTCGAAAGTTTTTTTTTTAAATAAAAAGCAAAAAAGCGGTATGTATATTTTTTATGAAAATCTCTACAAAACCGTAAATGAACATTAAGGAAACATCTCTTAAACAATTATATAATGTTTATTTTATTTTAAATATCAGTGAGACACTGTGAAAATGATTTTTTAGATAATTAGTGTTGTTTTCTATCAGTATTATAATCAAATATATATGGACGTAATGTGTCATTAATATTAAATCCTAAGAAACTCCTATTTTTTCAGTAGTTATGTTTAGAAAATCTACCTTTAATAACAGAAAATTTATATACATTTAAAATTTTTTTTAATTACATAAAAAGTTACCATGTTTACTATAAATTACTAAAATAATATATATGGTGATGTCATAAAATTACAATAAAAAATGTTTTGATAGTAATAGTTTTATAAAAAATTACAGCGTTTTATACATCCACTAGGTACCACTATCCTAACCGATGCACGAAATGCTTTCACCCCCCTATTTGCCACCCTTTTTTAGTTAAATTTGTATAGGTATAATATTGCATAATGTAAATTTTGCTTAAAATCTGTTTTTTTTTTTTTAATACCTTTTATTTCCAAAACATGAAAATTATAGTTGTGTTGTCAACTTCATTATATAGATACCTACTATATTTGAAATTATACTATCATTCTCTACAAGGGTGAATTAGGACAAGCACATGACTAATTTTTAGGAACTGAAATCATTCTAATTGTAAGCAGAAGTGATGTAAGTTGTATGATCAGAGCCGTAGCAAGGGCTTGGCAAAACTGTCCCAGGCCAAAAGCGCAATAGAAAAGGGGGCGCAAAAATCAAAATTCAGTAATATCTTTCCCTAAATTTCTAAGATTGGGGGGGGGGAGGATTGCAAAAATTCTTGCAAAATCTTGTAAAGGTAAGTTGATGACTTTCTTTTTTTTTTATTAAGTAGATTTTTAAAGAATGGGGACTCAACCCTAAAACATTGATGACTTTTTTTCTCATTACCAGTGTTAGATTTGGGGAGGGACGCAGGGGGACGGAGTTACTCATAATTTTTTTCATGTTTAACAGCGTACCCCTTAATTAATTTATCAAGGAACGCAAGGAACGCAGTGTTTGTTTTAATTTTTATTTAATATTTTTAAAAATTTCAATTTTTTTTTGAAAAATCGTGTAATTACGAAAATGAATGTTTTTTGTCCGTATTGCATAATAAGTTTTAGATAAAAAACATGATATAAAATGTTGAATAGTTGTTCTTATTAAATTATATAGATATCATATAGGTAATAATCTTCGTTATCCGTGAATGGCTAAAGCCTAAAAGGATGGCGAAATCAATGAGACACCGATAAATTTCATTTTGGTCTACACCTACAACTTCCTCGATTATTCATTTAAAAGGAAAAGTGTTAAATTATTTTGAAAGAGGAATGCTTAAACTATGCTATCTAAAAAAAATTTTTGGATTTTTCTATTCTATTCTTGTTATATAATAATAATCTTACTAAGGCTTACTTTTTCATTAATATGTTCCGGAACGCTGATTTTTTAACTAAGCTATTCAAGCAATTCAACCACTGCTTAGTGCTTATTACCAATTTAAGGGCGGAAATTCGGTTCTTTGCCAAGGGCGCTATCGAATCTTGCAGCTACGGCTCTGTGTATGATATATACCTATAACAATTAAATTGTAAAATTTACGAGTAAAAATGTATATTAGTATACTGTAGATTACTTGTATAGATATTATAATAATTTATCGACGAGATTAATTATTATAATATTAAATGATGACACAATATAATATAGTGACCTATAGTGGACGATAATTTATAAAAAAAAAAAAAAAAACTCTACCAGTTTTTAAACGCCGTGATGTATAGTGTATATACATTCAAGAAATTAAGGCTTTATTAAGGGGGAGTTTTCCGTGGCCCACCCCTCGTATCCGCCTTTACCCGTAACGTATTTAATATTTTAAAATAATAAACACAAAGCTGGCTGTATAATAATAATAAAAAAAAAAAAATCCTGCCCTGAGCCGTCGTTCCCGAGATCCCTCCTCTGGGTTCCAACGTCACCAACAATATCAAACCTTGTAAATAATACGCGCAGATCTATACGGCTATAATATAGTAAAAAACAAAAAATAAAAATACACAAACTAATTTATTATAATGGCCGTACAATTTTATTATGTTAAATAAAAAACATTTTTTTTTTTTTTTTTCAGAATGAATAATGAATTATTTGACGGTAAGGATGACAACAAATATACATATTACTTTTGGCTCCGGGCGAATAATCTTTAAATCCGCCAACTGCGTATTTTTGTTATTTGTAACGGCTTTTTTTTTTTTTTTTCATAAAATAGTGTGTACAAATATTTACTTTTCAATAGCACATCTGTATAGGTATAATATTGCTATGATAAAAACACCGCTGCAGTGACACGTCGTTGGATTTAGAAACCAATACGAGTTCATTAACTTTTTACATTCGAATTAAATAGGAACGGAATTTAAAAACCAATCCTAACGCCAAATTTGTTTTCGGAGTACTATATATATTTTGTCATTCGTACAAGTAAGTTTAGCTATGTACGGCAAATGAAAATGCAAAACATGGTTTTCGGTTTACAGATATATACAGAGCGATTCTTTTAACGTGCTCGCATTATTAGCTTGGTCAATTTTTGTGTTTACGAATATTTATTTTTAACATAATTGGGAGGGACGCATGGTAAAACTTTAAATAATAGTGGCTTGAATAGTAATGTATTTGAATCAGAGGATTATTTAATCTAATATATATTAAATAAATAAATTATTAACTTGTACAAGAGTTATTCGGAATCGATGAAATCTAGAATAAATATATTACATGAAGTGTATCCACATCATTTAAAAACTATAAATCTGAAATTATAAATTAAATTATTGTATCCGATAAATGTGGAAATTATATTATGGGAATCGGTACATTATCTTGAAATGATAAATTTGGAATTTATACAACTCAGTCCAATTATAACGGATTGAAATATAAATATTTACTTATCTACTTAATAACTATGTCAATTAATATAGATTAAACAAATTATCCACAAGTACTTAAATATAAATATCCTATAGATTATTCATTTCAATTCAACTTCAGTAGTTTCCAAAATTATATTTCCGGATGATTTAAATTCCATGTTTATATTTTACAGAATTATTGGCATTCAAAATGATTATTGTAGGTATATTTATTTATACTCCAAGTGATATTATAAAAATACCTATTTTTAAAAAAAATTTAACTTTTTTACACCTTTTATCTCGTAAAATACATATTAGGTATATAATTATAATTTTAACTTCATATTTTGAATACTTTTCTGGCAATTTTAGGTTTATTAGCATTTAAAGTATCAGTAGAAGAGCGGATAGTGAGACACAAATATTATTCCTCGTTTATTCTTTTATCAAAACTCAAATTATATTAAATAATAAAATATTGGTAAAATACATTAACATTTTCAGAAAAATATATTATTTGTCCAAATATATCTATATATATATATAAATGTTTATATAAAGAAGGGTAAAAAGGTTTGATTTTTTTTGTGTTTGTGTATTTTTATAATTTTATATAGCTATATAGTCAGATATGAAGATTAACATTTTGATGGAATTTTTTATGATTCAGTTCAAAAAAATCAAAAACGACCAAGTACCGGTACATTATTTGAATTACTGTGAAGTTGATTAAAATGATAAATTATTGTATCACGAATTTTTCTTTCGAATATTTCTTAGCTCTGGTATCTTTCTAAGAGATCGCCACATAATATATACCTAGTGATGATGTGCAAAGACATTTCCAAGTAAGCTATCAAAATTCTAAGATTATAATATAATAATATATATTATATAGATAGAAAAATATCGATATATTTCCAATATTTTAGTTTACACCGATATTAAGAAAACGCAGTATTGATATATCAAATCTGATAGGTCCTCAAAGTATTTATATTTAAATACATTTTAAAGTAAATGAACACTTTCATCCATATTTTAATATTATTTTCAAAGTATTTTTACTTATGAATAATACACTTCAAACGTGTCAAATCATTTTAAGAATTAATTTCGTTTGTTTTTCGTCGCTATGTATTTATTACTGATGTTCATTGATGTGTCATCCTTTTAAGTCCACGTGAGCAGAGCATTTACGATATAGACAATTCGAACTGTGCATTGACATATATTGTGCGTAAAAAATGAACTTTAGCGTGTGTGAAACATAATTAATCACTACCTATATAAAAATCTTTAAAAATTCCAAAAATTTTCGCACAAATTTTTTTTATATTTGCACCCGAAACTGTAACTAAAATTGAAAGATTTTTTTCCAATTCTTCCAATGATTTGTTGCTAAAAATATTGTAAAAATATTTGTATTCGTTAACCTTTTCAATATATATTTTTTTAAATACATTTGATTTTAAGACTTATGAAATTAAAAAAATATATATATTTTCATACACTGGCTATCTATAGACAATGTAATGAAAAAAAAAAAAATAGGTAGTTGAAAAATGGTATAATATGACTATTAAGTTATAATGTATAATATACCCAATAGGCAAAGGATAATTATAGTTTTAATATTAAATTTAATTAAAATCCTTTTCTTAATAGTCTTTTGAAAATATTCATAACCTTTAATATTCGTACAAATAATCAGATATCCGATAAACAAAAAATGTAGTTTAACATTTTCATTATTATTTTTTAATTATAAACAAGCAAGATTATATTACATCTATATATATATAATATATTTATGTCTAAATATCGTATAATAATATTTTTGCAAGTTTTTTTATCTTTGCATGTTTATAACGATACACCTACGGACGGATTTTTCTGTCGCATGCCTACCAATAACTCGATCGGATAAAAAACTTCGCTAGGTATGTTTTAATTTCAGGAAATACTTTCTATGTCGCCACTCGCCCACTTACAGACATAACGATTGTGTACACTCAATACGATTTTAAATCCCAGTAGATAACACTGATACTGGATTATAATTATCATTATTAAAAAACGCCTTTGCGTCTATTCACTTTCATATATATATATATATTTTAACCACACATAATCATCAATCATTACCCAATAATAATAATAATAATAATAATATATGTTCATATTAAGTAAAAAATGCACGTCTCCGATGATGAAATCCACTGCGGACGGCATTTGCGTCGGTCGAGTTTCAAAAAATACACCGATTCGCACACAAGCATATTGAAAACGGCGATCGGACACCGGCAACTAATATTACAGGCGCATCATATCAATCTATATGCCTGTGCGAATTAATTTTTCCCTTATCGATCTCGAAAAATACCGGCAGTTTATCGTAAATTCCACGGATAATAGTATCACTCTGTATACACACACATATATATATATATATATATATTATTATGTACAAACGTTTCGTTTATTTTCTTGTTTTTCGTTGTTAAAAGCAGCAAGTAGGTGTATATATATATATATATATATACGTTATTTCGCATAAGGGTGAAAAATTATTAAATCTGCCACTGTCGTCACGGGTGGGAAGCGCGACGATTGGGGTGGGCCGGGACGGGGCGGTATTCTGGGTCAGATATTATTTGCGCGCACGATACGACTTAAAAACGACTCGGGGGCGCCACCATAATGTCGTTATATATATATACATATGTATTTTATGTACATAAACATATATATATATATATATACATATACATTTTATTTTATATAATATACTATACGCATAATAACATATACATGTATATGCACAGAATATATGTGTGTGTGTGTGTGTGGTTTACTATCGTATATAATATGGGCACATCTGGTGCTCGCCGGAGACGGGGCCGACCGGGTTATGCCGTACCGGAAACGATATAAATATGTGCGGTACACGTCATATAATGTGCGGTTACGTATATTTTTCGGCGGCGGTTAGGTCCACCTAAGGTCGGCTCGATTCGATTTTTCGACAAATCGAACGGGGACGGCCCCCGATAATATAATATAATGTCCATAAAACGTACACATAAAGTTTAGTGTTCGCGAGCCCGCCGGCGGTAAGTTTTTTTTTTTTTTTTTATATACCATAGTCTTGGTAAAATTCGACAGTCGACCGTGTCAAAGACCTATCGGCCATCCATCATTTACGACCGCCACGGAATGAACGGATCACAAATGACTGTCGGGTATTATTTTCGTACGATTTCCCGTACACTATACTGTATTATATATGGGACGTAATATTTTCCAAACCCTAAAAACGATAAAAACATATTTATTATTTTTTTTTTTCCCCGTCTTAATTGTATCAATCGTAGGCAAAAGCGAAATGTATTACGACGTTTGTTGTAAAGTGAAAACCGCAACGAATTATAAGATTTCGCGAAAACCGTTTGGGTCACAATTGAAAACTTAATTATATTATCGTACCTTTTGTAAGAAATTCGTGTAGGGTTTTGTAACGGAAACGGGCGCTTTGCAAATAAAATATGATCTTACCCAACGAAAATCGTTCGTTTTAAAGCCCTATCCCTCTAATGTACAAGTCCAAAAACGTATTATCTATGGTTTGCTATGCAATATAAACGAACATTTTCCTCGAACAAACCATTACCAACGGTTTACGAGCGATTAGAATTTAAAAACTCAAATAATTCCCACATACTTCGTGTACTAAATATACATCATTTCGCACATTTCTCTAGCCTCCGTTAATGTAAAAGTTCTTTGATTTTTATTTTTTATTTTTTTTTCGTATAGTCTACTTTACAAAGGAGAATTTCACTTATACAAACCTAACTAAATAAAATCATACCAATAACCTGTCTTTTTTCTTCTATTTTCATTATTTATATGTTGAGTAATTTGGCACATTATATTGGTAAAATATTCATGATTATATAATTTATACAATTTAAAATTACCATTGTAGAACCATTTTGTCTTAAGAAATGTCATTATATTTCGTTTATAGTTTATAATAATCTCTAAAAGAAATTATTGTAAAACCAATAACTACTATTTCATAATAATATTATTGTTGTTGTAATAGGAAAATGGCTTACTTTATAATAGGAGGACTTATCCCGTTATGCTCCATATTGAATACATAATATGACCTATTAACAAATTAAAATGTATAATATTTCTAACCACGTATAAGCATAACGAGATAATTAAAATTAATTCACATAAAATAGAACTAAGAAAAGTAAAAACACAATTATAAACATAAATACAAATGTGTACGTCCTGTAGGGATCTTATCCGCTCGACTACGTATTTAAACCTCAGTCGCTTTGTGAAGCTCCTTGGAACCACACCTTGGAATATTCTGTCGTAGTTTGGATATTATATCCACCATGCTGGTGAACCATTTATTATATTTCAATCGTTTGTTTTGACCACATTTACCATTTCTGAAGCCTGTACGGATCCGTTCTCTCTGGGGATGCTCGATACTAGAGAATTTGACTTTGATTGATGACATTTGTTTTGCCGAGATTATTAGTCTGTGTACCATTCGTCATTCCATTTTGTATGAAGGTCGTACTTTTCTGGGATTAGTTTTTGGCATGTTTCCACATTGGCTTCCGAGATTTCACTCTTTACGAAACGCCCGAAATTTCGTACGACCGTATAGGTTTTTGGCAAAATCTCTGGCATACACACGGACTCAAAATGACCTAATATTATAATTTTGGGTAAATAAGTTTTATGATAGATGTGTCTTTACGGTGTGTACATTTCATTTTGCCGTATTATATTGGCATATTTTAATATTTATCGGTATATATAATTCATGTACATAATACATCATATTTGCTCTACTCGGAACCTAAAATATTGTACTTCAGTGAATACGGAACAAAAACCGATTAAAAACTATTGTTGTATGCTATTCGTTTTATATATTTAAATACATACACATATTTTATTTTATTTAGTCTCAATAGTGCCGGCACGAGCAGTATTGTATTTTAAATCAATCATAAATAATAAACAAAATTTTAATAAAACTTAATATGGGTACCGAACAAATATCTGGATCTTTTCAAAAATGACCAACAGATCAAATATTAAATTATTGGTTCATTTTCAGGCACATTTGTCATGAAAATTAAAAGAGTTTTTGTCTGTCATTAAATTTTTAATATATTTATTAATAAAAAGCTTATTCATTACAGAATGATAATTTAATTAAATGTAAAAATGCAACACGACCTTAAATTAATTTTTCCATTTAAATAACATGGTTAAAGTATATTAACTATACCTACAGATTCAACAAAAAAAAATAATGTTCAACAAATTCAACCTTTTCAACTTTAATTGATACATTTTTCGGAACTTTTTCGTTGAAATCCGTTAACGTTACTCCACCAAAAGTTTTGAAGAATTAGGTACTTTAGAAATTTTTACTTTAATTTATGATGATAAGAAGTATAATATTTTGTACAAACATAGTTGTTGACAAAACGGTTTGTTTTTAAAATTCAGATAAGTAGAATAACAAAATTATATAGTATTATAATAATATTATGTTTTGTATCTTTCGTTATAATGGTTTTATTTTCAATGTCGGGTAAATTATATTTTTCTAGGTAGGTATATATTCGCATATTTTATGATTATCCCAAACAACATTTCTGTATGTACTCTATAGTTTTTAAAATGCATATTTTAGTTGAGGGGAGGACATTACACACCCATTAACCTCACTCGAAATTTAACCATCTAAAATAACTTAGCATTAATAATTAAAATCACAATGGTTACATTAATTTTGAAAACATACGATTTTAAAATAATATGGAAAACAACACTATTTACAATGTTTTATTAGAGAGTATTTTTATTAAAACATGAAAACTTAGTATGTAATTATATGGTTTATAACTTATATTAATGATATTTTAAATTTAGTATTTTGCATCAATTTTCAAAATATAATAAATAATAGTTGGAATAAGATATTATTAATATATATATATATATATAATATATATATAAAATTGATCAAAATTCTCAAAAAATACACGGATAGTCAGTTGTTCTCTTTCATTTTGCTAACATTTATTTCCATTTTACTATTACGACTATTCCAAAAGCTACGAAGTACAAATCCCTGAAGTACAAACACAAATTTCAAAACTCAACAGATAACAATAATTAATCAAAATATTGATAATTCAAATGGGTAAAATAAAGATAATCTATAATATAAAAATTATTTTACTTTAATTTGCATTGTATTTTACGGAATAAATAAGCACAATAAAAACAAGTGAGCGGACAACATGTACCTAGTAACTACATCAGTTATTCGATAATATTTCAACAATACAACAATCATTAGCGATAATAAAAAAAAAAAAAATGGTTCGATTTTTTTTCTTTTTAATCTAATATTAAACAATGATAAAGATAATATTGCTTATCGATATGAATTCCGAGATTTATCACTCACGGTCACACGTGAAATATGGTTTGTTTTGAAATACAAAGAAAAAAATTACACAAGCGATTATATTAATTTTTCGAATTGCAGTTAGTTATTGCATTTTACACTCAACAAAATATATTTGTAACATTAATGAAAAGTTAGATGCAAAATATTTAAAACAAACTACAAATCTCCTTGTTATAGCTAACTCTATAATAAATTGATATGGCTACGTATTCATATTATTTAAAAAATATAATATAGCAACTTGCACGCAATATTACGAATTGACTAAGAAAGCACCCGTGTGGCCGTGTATACATGCAGGTATTGGTTTAATAATAATAGATCCTGCGTATGGCTATGCACATTTAGTTTAAAATACATAAATATTTCCCTATAAATCTAGTTATTAGATTTATTTATAAAAATATAATAGGTACAGGGGTAGATTGGCACTTTTTTACTTACTGGAAAAATCCACATCACTATATAATGTAAAAAAAAGCGGAATTCGCTCACCGAATTTTATTATATAGGTCATAAAATAATTAAATATTAGGTTTTAAATTCTGAACGTAACAAAGAATATATATATATATTGGTTTTACAGTATTTATTGTATGTATACATTATGCACTATTTAGGGTATCGCACTGTACGAGATTTCGGGTAAAGAGATTTTTCGTAGAAAACTCATCCTAGTTGGTGTACATTGAAGAGATAATTTTTTGAAATATAATAATTCCAAAGTTTTAGAATGTGCGTCACATTTTTAGTATAGTACTATATAGTCATGATGAAATTTTTAAAACTTTTTAACCCTTATCGATTTTATTTATAAAAAAATAAAATTACACTTGTGGTTTACTACATAAAGGTACATATTTTTAGATAGGAATTTCGAATTATTATAAAATGATATAATATAAATATTATACAATAATAAAAAAATTTATTTTATTCATTTTTTTTTTTTTTAATAGTTTACTCATAAAATTTTACATTTCACTTTAGATTAATTTTATTGATATCTTCAGACATTTAATTTATCGTATTTTACTCTATTATCATAAATCATTATTGTAATAATTGGAATATAAATATACTATAAAAATTAAAATTCTATCTATTTAGATAGAATTTTTTCCCAGTTAAAGTTTACCCTCAGAGGAGATGAAGATAAGCTTCGTGTGATTTTTTAGTAATTATTACAGGAATTGTTAGTAAATGTTACTATTTTATAAATCTACACATTACGTATAGCAATTAGCTCTTGCGTATAGCAATTAGAACATAAATATTGTAAAAATATGTTTTTACCGGTTTTAAACCATATTTACAAACAAATTGTGTTATCGTGTTGAAAATATTTTATAAACAAATATTATAATAAAAAATTTTCAGACAATAGTTTAAAATATGTTCAATACAATATTTAAAATAACATGATTCTTTCTACGTTATTAAAGAAATATTATCAAAAAATTTCAGCTTGTTGGTCATAGCATTTGTTTGGGCTTAGCATTGAATAAAAATTTAAACCCACTTTCCTGCTTTTCCCCCTCAAATTCCGAATTTCAGAAATGTCTTATTTAGTGGGCGTCTATATCATTAAAGGAATATTCTCTAGAAATATCAAATTCCTGTGATCAGTAGTCTGGGCTGGTCGTTGATGATTTTTTTATATATAGATTAGGTACCTATATGGTCAAAACTGATTAAGAACAAAATTATTGTATGAATGATTATGTAGCGAAGTCGCTAACGGTTGTATGTAATATCGTGTGATAGCGGGTTCGACTTCAGATGACGAGTTGAAAATTTCTTTTAAATTTCCATCTCTCACCACTATGTGGAGAAAAAGTTGTCGTACAATACCAAAAAAAAAAAGGGGGGGATCCGACAAACCGTTCAGGTTTTGTACCTTTCTCCTCTTTTTATTATTCAATGTTTGTGATTAAATGTTTTACAATATTTCCGTGAAAGGTTGCTGTGATTGGAGGTCAACCATCTTATCTCAATGCTGTATTTTTCTGCCATGGATATATTCTCAAAACGTTACTGACATAGAAAACAAATATAGTACACACATTGTAGCCACTTTTATACAAAATTGTAACAACATATATGAAATATGTAATTGCTATCGGTGTGTACTACAATGTTACTATGCCATGTCGGCTATCTGATTATAATAATATCAACATTTTTTGAGGGTATTAAAAAATCATTATCACCTAAAGTAGTATAAATTAGTTATTTTTATAAAAAAAACCATGGCAATATTTTGATTGTCGCTCTGGAGGGTAAATATTTTCTCTGGGGAAGGGGGGGTATTTTCCCTAAGTCACCCTTCTGAAATAATCATTGTTTGTGTAATGAAATAACATTGATTCTTTTTTTTTTAGTAGCGTATGCTATATTAGAATTGACGTACTATAGGTGTACTAAAAAAACTTAACCAAATATATCACGTTGATTTAGCCCCCGGTGAGATTTCATCCTGCGGACACGCTTGACATTTGACTCTCGTAATTATTTTTGCCCATCCCGAGAAATTACAAATTAATTTAATTAACAAGGAATGGAGTTAATCAAAATTATAAAATAAATATTTATAATAATTGTTATTAATAAGGGCATAAAATACATGTGTATTTCGAATTGTTTTTAAGTCACACTTGTACTTTTATAACACCGTTGTAGTTTTTGACATTTTTGAAATATGATCGTCAGCAATTCGTGTGAAGAGTCACTCGTTGATAAATAAGACAATTAAGATACTGTATTATAATCGTACTTATTTGGTAAAACGTGCGTTTTAAAATAAAGAGAAAAAATATACATAATTTTATAATAAACCTTTATTAAAGGCAAATATATATACCTCCGCATGGCAAAATATATACTAAATATAAATTTGTATGTAAATTCCATCTTATTACATTTTATAAGTTATTTAGTACATTTTATCCTTTTTTGAGCATATAATGTACCTTTTCTACATAGTTTAATATACGTACTTGTATTACCTCATGTTTTTATGGGCGTTTAAATATGAACTATATTATGTAGGTTGTATCAACAGAATATCGCCAGTAAAATATAGCAAAAAATAAATATTTTTAAGTTATGATATTATAGCAATACCTATACAAGTTTTAAAAATGTATATAATTTATATATATATCAATTTATATTCAACCTTTATTTAAAATTATATTAAAAATTGCATTTATTGACTTTAAAAAAAAGTCATACTCTATATATCGCATCGCATATTTCACCATTTTTTTTTTTTTAGGGAGTATGCTCATGTTTTAATACTCTATAGCTCTAAGCTGTATTTGGTATATTAAACAGGATTAAGAACCTATATTTTTTTTTGATTTGGGTTCCATTACTGGTTTTAAAAAATAGATAATATTTCAATTTCTTCGTTTTGGTTCTTTAAAAATTCAAGTTAGTGTTCGAATTATAGTTTGAATAATTTTTTAAATCTAACTTCAAAACTTCCATAACATACAGAACACGGGTAGGTATTAATAAACAAAGTGATAAATTATAACATTAAATTCCAATATTAAAGGGTTAAATTTGTGTTTAGGTTCATTTAGAAGTTCATTAAATACCTACTTAACATTTTGGGTTTTATAAAATTAATAATTAATTAAAATAAAATTATTTAAATTTTGTTAACGATCTCAAAACTTGATATTTTAAATTCGGTTTCAACTAGATACTGATTTAAAAATATCTAATTTGTATGTTGATCATTTTCTGGCAAATATATCTTTTGTATTATATTAATTCGTCTAGTGCGTAATTACCTACATTTTTTAAAACATTTTGGTAATTTGGCTTATGTATAAAACTGGATATTTTATTTTTATTTATATTCTCATTATCTTGGATATAATTATACCAATTTAAAATAAATCAATATCACTGAGAATAAAGAATAATGGCATTTAAAAACAGTTTTTGAAAAATATACTTAGTCCAATATTCTTAGTTTATTATTTACGAGCAGGACGTGTACTTTTGTACTTTATAATGCGCGAACTTCTGGGTACAAAATTGTGGAATACGAAATGTACCTACCTATAAATAAAAATGAGATTACATGTTTTACGTGATGAACAATACCATACGTATTGACGAAATTTCTCGTACGACAAAGTAATTTAAAACTAAGGTACTTACTTAGACTGTGCAGCATCGTAATGTTTATTATAATAACTAAAGTTGAGTAACTTTGTAGTAAAATCTAGTATGTGTATACCCGTGTATAATATAATGCATATATTTTTAAAAAGTACATAAACTCGATTGCATAGTTCGTCGTTTGTGGTTAAAACGGTATACCTAAATTAAGTTCTTTAACATTTTATTTATAAAACCAAAACTATTTTAAATAAAAGTTTTACTTGAGCAACGTGAGTCCGATTAATATATAAAAATGTGTACATGGTGTGCCAGGTTTAACAGTAAAACTTTGAGAACAAACTAATATCATTTTTTCGAGTGGAATTAATAATTTAGCTATTTTGTATTTTACTCAAAATTTGACTTTTTTTTATACCACTTCAGCCTTCGGATAAATATAATATAACTCAAGTTTAAATTTTTGCTTTTACTTATTTTTAGTGAAATATATATTTATGCTAATGCATAAAAAATACTGCAATCTAAATGGTGTAGAATCTAGTGGTAAAATGTATGAAACTACTGAATTATAATCTAATTATTTTACAGCATGGCCTAGAATATTGTAAACCATAGAGAACATCATTTCCCAATATGTTTTCTTCGTGAAACTAAAATCATACAACCATATTTTTATTTTCTAAAAACTCTGGAATTTAAATTAAAAAGAGTATAAAAATATTCCAAAATGATTTTATAAAATTGCATTTAGGAGAACAATATAGAAATAAAGGTACCTAGCTTAAAGGATTAAAGATAACACATTTTAATAACCCTTTATCAAGATTATATAATACAAATTGATACTGTTATCTTAGAATAGTAAAAAATATTCTACTCGTTCATAATAACGTGTAAGAATTTTTGTAGGTAATAATATATATAAGTATATTATAGGTTGGTTGGTACATACCAGCTATCGATATTTTGAATGACAATGTTTCCTATAAGACTTGTTTGATAATAATATTTGATATATATTCTAACAATGTAACATAGAAAACATCATGAAACGTCACAAAGTTCAACCGCATAAATTTAACTCAAAGACTCGTCCATACTCTTATCAGTGTGAAGCGAATCTGATGAGAGACGAACATACCTGAATAGTATAAATGTTCATTAAATTACTTCATAACACGAATAACTGCCGGGCTATACTATCCATCAGCTGATAAGACGAAATTTATTTTCAAACAACATTTTAAATACCTAGTTTGATTTGTATTATTCATAATATAGCTTTTAGAAAGTAAGGTAGTATATTACTAGATATTAATATATATATATATATATATATATATAAATATATATTTTATAAAATTTCACCCTTTATCTGGACCTAAGTTATTAAAAAAAATATATATAAGAAGAAATAAGAAAATCAAAGTTTATTTGCCTTAAATACCAATAGAAATTAGTTAGAATTTCATATTTAAGAAATAATATTGATACTAATTTTCACGCCAACAATTTTGGTTGAACATAAAATGTATAAAATATAATGTTTACCTTAAAGTTATTACAAGTTTTTTTCACTACTGATAGCTTGACGAAATACTGTGTCTATTTTATTATGATATCACGAATATAATGCAATAACTCATCAAATGATTGGACACTTATTTGAAAGTAATCAAAAAACCTGTCAGGGTAATTTCTAATTTCCATAAAAAATTTATCAAATAGCATCACTTTGTCATACATAAGATGCACTCAATATTTTCTTGTGAAATGAACTGGTTTATGTATATCAGTCCTAGTAGTTGTAATGCAGCGAATTTTATTTTCTTAGATCTATTTATTTTTAAGAAATAAAAAACCAACCTAACCCAATACAAGTTTAAAACACTATTTTATCAAAATGTTATAGATTTTGAAAAAATTATAAAATATTCTTGTACACACATTTAAGTACAAATTCAATAATTTTATCATTAGTTATCCAAATATTATGATATAAATTCATAAAATAGGGGGGGGGGTAATGTGAATTTGTATTATCATTTTTATTAATTATCAGTATCATTTGTATTATCACAGCGAATATAAATTATATAAAATATTGGACGTGTAGCCAAGCATGCCTACCACGCCCGGTGGAAACGGTCCGGTTCTCAACTGTTTTTAACGGTCCGGTTTAACGGATAGTCGTGAGGTGAGAACAAAAAAGTCCTTGGTCTAACTTACACATTTTTCAGGAAAACGTTTTTAAAGTTTAATAATTGATTTTTTTTTTTTCAGTACGTCCTTTGGTGATGATAAAAATATAAATAAATGCTAAAATATCTAATTTATCATAATTATCATTAGATAAATGTAAAAAAGTAACACATTAATAATAATCAATCAAAAACCATAACAATATTGAGTTAGAACAAAAGAGTGCTATTCATTACACTTTTTTGTACTCACAAATAATTAATTGGTGTATGATAGAACTTAGAACTTTTTTGTTCTCAATCGTAATCACAGAATATAGTTTCGTCATATAAAATATTGTTGAAGTGGTACCAATAAACTATAATAATTACAAAACATATTTCATTGTGGATAAATCTTGTTTACCCTTAAATTTTACTGCATTAATGATATCTTGTGATATGCATACAAATGTTTTGTTCTAACAAATACGTGTATTCTTCCACATAGAAATTTTTTGAATTAACTATAATTTTTAAAAACAAAAAAGTTCTATCGACTCGTACAATAACTGAGAAATGTGAAAGTTTTTATTGCATAGAACTATTTCGTTTTTCATATCTTTGTTAATATTGGTCATAAGACTTCGTATACGAATTATTGAAAAAAACTGTTTTTGAAAAATTCGGACATAGAATATTTTTGTTCTCACCCGACGTAGTGTGGCCCAGCATTAAATTGGTTCACGAAGATATAGAATGCATGAAGTATGGCGGTCCATCACTGCTTATCACTATTAATTATTAGGTTACGGAAAAAAAAAATTTTTTTTTTGGTAACGTACCGATAAAATACCGGTAGGTACCTATAAGTGCTGAGCACCTAATACGGATCAATCCGGATTAATAAATATGCTATAATCCGTTTAATCCGAATTGCAATTACAATTCGGATTAACGGATTACTCGCCGAATCCCGATTTTAAGTTTTCTTATAAATCGGATGCCGTTGTAAAACCCTGTTGTGCGTTGTTAGTTTAATTGGATATCGTTGAAATCGCTGGTAGCGGGCGACTTTGCAACGGCCGGCCGTAGGTACCTACTATGTACCTACTACTTACTATAGGTACTCGGTCGTCGTGCGAAATTATGAAAACAGGTTTATTTCTGTTCCAAAGTTCAAAAAAACTTTACGACTAATCAGCCGGCCGTCAAAATATAAATAGTCTTAAATAGTCAGTTAATTAAATTAATACTTACTGTTTGAAGACTCGAAATTTAAGATTTTGGTGAAATAAAATAAAATGTTACTTATGAGTTTTTTTGAAAATTAAAATAAAAAAAAAAACGTCGCACGTTATCACTGATTCGAAATGTCACTGGAAAATATTTTACGACTTTTATGAAATACGCATAAAATAAATAAATGATAGAATCAATCACGATCCATCGTGATCCACACGTTGACCATTTTAATTGTATTAAACTTTCCTATAATAGTTACCTATTATATTGACGGATTGGATTAAATTTACAATCCGGAATGACGGAATATTTCCACAATCTAGATTATATCAGCAATCCGAATTGACGGATTATATTTAGAATCCGGATCGACGGATTGGATCCTAAATCCGGATTTAATCCGTAATCCGGATGAAATGGATCGTTCCAGAATCCGGATTACAGATTGGTCGAAGGAAAACCGGAACCCAAAAAATTAACTTTCAACGAACCGGAACCGGTAAACGCATAGATAGAGAGGTACCTGCAGTCGATTTGTCCGCATATATCGTTCCGCGAATCACGTTTGTTTGTCCGTTTTTGCAGCCGACGAAGTGCAGTTCGCTTTTATTTCATATTCTAAATTCGTCGGTTAAAATACCGACTGTATATACGTACGCAACAATAATAATAACAATAATAACAACAATAATAATAATAATAATAATAATAATAATAATATAACACAATATTGTATTGATTGAAAGCGGTAATTTATTAAAGGGTTGCGTGCGGGCAATTTTGTGCGAATTGTTCGGCGTGAGAAGTGTTTGATTAGCGTGTAGTGTGAAAGGTACACTAACTCGCACGTGCGCGTCCCAAGTCGAAATACGTGGCAATATAATATATAGGTACGATTTTCGCGCGTGACCAAATTATACGCGTAAAGTAATTTTTCTGCCGACGACGTGGATTTACCGGTATAAGTGTGTATATTATACTGTGCGCAGTGAGAATTCCGAAAACGGACATGAATTCATCACCGACTTGTATAATAATATGGCCCGCGACCGTCCGTATATTCGACATTATCCGTCTAAATCTCGTTTATAATTTTTTTTTTTTTTTTTAATTATAATTTATAATTCGATTTAACGATTGAAAAAATTTTGAAATGCACACGCATTTTTTGTCGCGCGGCAGACATTCAGGGTCGGTTTTACAAAATTCTTGGTTTAATAACTCGAGTTCAGTTGAACCCGTTTCATCGACTGAACCTAGTATACTGTCGGTATTACAAACGCAGAGTTACCTAACCATAGTTTAACCTATGGTTTAATAAAATTATCTCCGATAATAGAATAGCTGGGTGATAACAACAATATTATACATTGATAATCGTATGATTGTGGTAAATTCTAAAACGACTTTATTTAATTTATTCGTATCATAAAAATGTCAATGAAAACTTAGCGGACGGTAAAGGGCTTATGAAACTAGCACTAATCACAGGTTTTCCTCAAAACATTTCTTGAGCGACCTAACCATTTTATAAAGTGGAGAGATGGACAATTCTTTAGTCACTTTCGTCTACCTAAGAACAGTGTATATTTAATTCTAGATCACATTAAAACATTACGTCATCAACAAATAGGTACAGTATACAAACACTATAATTATGGGAATCTATGAGATACACAATGTCGCTGTTATCTCTGATATCTCTGTTATCAACATTAATGAACAACCATTCAAATTGCAAGATCATCTTTGAACTCGGTTTAACTCACTGAAATCGGCGGATCACGTAAACCGTGGTTTGAACTAGGTTCAATGAATTGTAATACGCACTTTTCGATTTGAACTAGATTTAAACTCTTAACCAGGTTTAAACTACTATCGTAATACCGACCCTCAGTATCATTCAGTTATGCAGACGGCATGTCTAAGTATTGGAAACAGTGCCGGCGCGAGCATTTGCGGGGCCGGTACAAGAAATATTTTGCGGGGCCTTATACGAAATGTATACACAATTTCAGATAAATTAAATCAAAATTAAATGTTGTATTGTTGTAAGCAGTATAAGTATAAATTATAATTAGAAAATAAAGTCAGGAGCTTTTAATATAGGTATAGTCATACGTTTAAGTATAGGTATCTATTTTATTCGGATAAACTGAATAATCTGAATATATTATTAACCATTCAACTCCTTTAATATATTTTATAGCTCATTTTCCTATATATTTAAATTTATTTGGTATCTACCTACATTTAGCTATTTTGGGATACACTCAACAATATTTAAAAAGAAGAATTATTGCTTTGGATAAAACAAAGTTAATTTTACATGGTATATTATAGGTACCTATCTAATGAAGCAATGGCAAATTTAGAATTTTCTTGAGGGGGAGATCCATCCCCTATACCTTCCTCTCACCTCGTAAATACGCCATTGTAATGAAGATACATATTATTCGTTAATTTAAAACAAATATACAGACAATTAATTTCAAAATTCGAATTAAATTGATATTTAATATTTTTCTCGATTTTATAATCTAATACAATATAGTTCATAGTTGAAAAAATAATACATTTTTTAGTAACACCATTGATTATATATTATATATTATATAATATATAATCAATGGTAATACCTAATAAAAAAAAAAATTTGGTTTCGAAACATAGTTAATACTTAATGTAACTATAAAATATACATAGTTATATTTAATAAATTTAACTATATGTATGATAAAATCAAATATAATCAAACAACCATATTGACTATCTAATCGCAGCCCCTAAAATATTATAATTTTCGTACTACACATATAATCTATTTATTTTTTTTTATGAATGACTTTTTTTTGTTTATCCCAATATTATAATATGTAGAAATGTATAATTGACCAATTTGATTAACACACTAATTTCGTATTACACAATCCACTTTTTGTACTACACAAAGTGTGTCATACTGCACTCAATTTTAGGGACTGCTACATCGTAATGTATATAGGACTATGGTAAATTGAACCATAATATTTCCAACCATATTAAAATTTTTTTTTTTCATACACCTGTTATCTATCACACATTCGGGAGTTAATAGAATGTCGGTGTAAAATTGATTTCGATATCTCAAACAGGGTAGATTTGTATTCTGGACAAAAGCAGCTTTTTTATTTGTATACATAGTTCATTTAGACATTTAGTACCTATAACTAATTTATATTTATTAATAACATTTCAACTTTAAAGTACTTACGTTGACGCCAGACGTCTTTAATCAAAAAAAAATAAATAAATAATAATAATAATAAATATGAGTTGAGTTACTGCAGACCATAGATATTCATGTTAACTGTAATACGACAATCGACGAAGACAAACGATGAAATATTATTTTTAATATAACCACGTCATTATACCTAATAACTATTTTTATTTTTCCATAAAATATTTTTTATTTGATTATTGTTAACTTTTAGTTAAGTTAATTTTGAAATAATTGATACATTTTGATTTCATAATGTGTCTATTGTCAAAATGGTTGAATAAAAATAAAGTTGTTTTTGTCGTTTCTAATAATTAATATATTACAAGAATTATATATTTCCTGAAAATATAAATAAAACTAGAATACCTATATATTACATAATAATCTCCACGTAATAAAAATAGAGGAAAATATTAGATTTCCCATAATAAACAATATTTAGATAGGTACTAATTTGCAATGAGCATTTTCCATTTATTAGAATTTTGAAGAAAAAATGAGTTAGGTACCTGATCTAACATTTTTATGAACATATTTGTTGTTAATTTTAATACGAATTATTAAAAATACATTGTAGTATTTTCAATAATATTATGTTTATGATTTTTAAAAATGTTAAAATATTTTAAGTTAAAAATAACAGTATCTCCAAAAAAATAATAGATAGGTACTTAATTATATATCAAATATTATATTGACTCGGACAAAAAAAAAGGGACTTAACTTAAGTTAATATGTTATTTTTTAAATTAAACTTTTAATTTAACTTGATCGTTGACAAAAAAGATAACTATTAACTTTAAACTTACTTCTATTAACTTAACTTAACTGAGTTTAAAAAAAATCATTAACCTGCCCAGCATTGAAAATAGGTACAAAAATAAAATATTACCCATGTATATATTTTATTCAATAAATCAAAATAAAATTGTTAATAATACTACAATAATACATTTTGTGGGGCCCTTGTAATAAGTGCGGGTCTGGTGTAGGGGCAAACCTCGCCCCCCCACCCTTGGGCCCGCACTGATTGGAAACAGCTGCAGGACTCGGAACCATCAAGCCGATATATTGGTTCCGGTTTTCCATTAGTTGATCTTGTTAGGTTTTGGTAAATATACCTGCCGGTATTTTCGTTAAGCATTTGTGGGTATTGTTATTAATTATGGTTAAGAGGACGCCAAAGATTTTCAGTAGCAAAAACATGTCCAAAAAAAACATGTCAAAACTACCCTTTATAGTGATTTTAGAGTTACAATACCAGCTAGTATAAAATATATAAAAATAATACTTTGGAGACGAATTAAAAGAGTAAAAACATAAAGTTTTTTGTGCATACAATATTGAACAATATAACCTAAGTACCGGTAAACACCGATGAGATCGTCTCAAAAATATTGTCCTTTATTTATTTTACAATAGGTGTATTTCCTCTAAAACCAATTTCAATTGTTTGTTTTTCGCAAACATGTTTTTCAACAAACGCCGCGATTACACAACAATAAAAAGTGATACGATTATGGAACTATTTTTACATTATTTTTTAACTGTTAATGTTCATTTTTAAAAAAATTTCTTAAAGTTTGTCTATACAGAACCCGTGGCGTCCTTTGAACATTGAAATATGATCAATTTTGGTAAAACGTAGTTTTTCAACCGTAAATAAAATGAACAAAAACGTGAATTTTTTTCTAAATCGCCACAGTTATTGTTTCATCTAGCTTTTAGGTCGATATTTACGTCCGTGTTGTGGCCTCTTAATACAAACATATTTTTTAAGTGTAAAAACGTGAACAATTATAAAACTAATAAAAAAACCATATAGGTTATATTTTCCATAACCTAAAACTATCTTAGCTCATAATTATTCTCTAGGTTCTGTGACGTAAAAAGTTTAATATAGTTGAAAGTGCCAATATATATGTAGGTAGGTACACGGGTATTATAATGCAGTGAAATCGCATTTATTTTATTATTAATCACAGCGTGAATGTATCAATGTTGAATATTGAAAGTAATGTTCATATTTTATAATTATTTTAAAATATTTTTCCCAATTTAATAACAATAGTAGTTATTGTGGTACCAATATATATGTCATAAATTACATAATCGTGAATAAATAAAGATTAAAATAAAAAGTCATTATAATTTTCATACTTTGTAAAATGTTTAAATGAACTACTTTTTTTTTATGTTACTCGATATAACAATAATATTTGTACGTTTTACAATATTATGATACCAGATCGGTGAACTGATAGAAATAAAGTCTTCCAATTTAGATATATCTAACATATTTTAGAACCTACCACTTGCCATTCGATTTTTAAAACGATTCAACACAAACTTACTTCAAAAAGATCGTTTATTCTTAAAAAACAACAAATATACATATAATTATGCAAATACACATTTTCAATTGAATCTTAACTTTTAAGGGCAGTCGTGGATTCTATGGATTAATCGGAGTGAATGCGAGTTCCCGTGAATTCAATGAAAAACCATTTAAATTATTATAACGAATGAAAACATTAAGCACAACTAATTATCGTTTAAATAATTAAAATACGTATATATTATATTCTGAATATTATTTTTGTCATTCATATTTTCAATGTTAAATACATTTATTTTAAATATGTTTAAAATGTAAATTTAACCATAATTTGATTTTTGAGGAACCCATTACAGTTCCTCAAAGGGGAGTTTAAAAAATGGTAAAATCGAGTACATTTTATATCAAATAAGCAAATTTAAATATAAAATAGTATTTAGTTTTTATGAGCCTTATCGCATTTTTCCGTTAAAATGTTTAATATGGCTTTAAATTTTATAAAAACTTAAAGAGGGAAAAATATATTGGTTTATGATAGTTACGTTTATCGTTTCGAACGAATGTCCAAAAAATATAAAATAAAATAAATTGCGTTGAGAATATTTAATTAAATTGTAAAACGTAAGTTAACTTAAAGTGATGCATGTGTTTGAAGTATTATGAACTAGATATTGAATAAGCTCTTTACCCCTAGATTCTTGCTGAATTCCTACCCAGGAAGAAATTATTTTACACTTTCAAAAATTGGTCTAAAAGTATTAAAATGTAATCACGTTAATTTAGAGCTACAGTAAATATTTAGTGCAAATTTTAAGTTTAATTATTTTCATCAAAATAATATTTAATTTTATCATTTATTTTATTATTATTATTATTACTTTCTGATATTTAAAATTTAACAGCAGTTTTCCTAAACTTAGATGATCATTAGAAAATCTAAAAATTGCTCTCTAAAATACCAATTAACATTTCTTCATTTCGTATTTGTAGAAATTCAAGATATACGAGTTATAATTTTAAAATATTGAATTTTACATCTATTTTTTAAATTTATTAATATAATAATAAATTATAAATCATAAACATACTTCAAAATTAGAAATGTTTGTATTTAAATTATTTTTCATTTTGTTTTTAATTACATATTATTTTAAAAAATTTTATAGTTATAAAAATTAATTGTGCTAAAGAATATGAAAATAGAATGAAGATTTTTTTAAAAATATATTCAAAACTATATCAATATTAACTAAAGAATATTATCATTTAGACCCAGACCATTCTTTAATATTTTCAACTCATTAAAACTTAAATCTATTGCAATAATGTGATTAATGGCTCATTTTCTACTGCCCCTATAACATGTATAAATCAGTTTGGGTATATTATTTATGGAGTTCCCTATATTATGTAATATTTACCTTCAGTTTATTTTACTACCAAATAAAATTACCTAATAAAACGTAAAAATTTAAATGACCTTAAACCAAATCCGATAATATTAGATTTTGAAATGGGAGCATTAAATGCATTTAAAAATTAATTTCCTGGAATCCAATTATGCGGTTACAATTTTCATTTTGAACAATCCATATGGATAGACATGTTCAAGAATCCAACTTTCCCGAACAATACACAGAAGATAATATTTTGTATTTGAAATACTCAAATTAAGTGCATTAACATTTTTTGCTAAAAAGTCTGTGGTTAGTTCATTGAATCAAGAAAATTAAAATAAATTAATATTTTTGATCTTATTTTGAAGAGATTGATAGAAAAGTTTGATCAAAGAGTGGGACGCAAAAGTTCAAGATTTGATATTGACATTTGGAATTGCTTTGACTTCATAATGTCTAACTTGCCTAAAACCAATAATGGAATTCAATTAACACAATGATGGTACAATTGATGTAATACAATTTTAAATTCTTTTTAAATAGTTGGCACTTTAACAAAACTTTACAAGAAAAATAAGAAATAAAATATAATATAATAATAAATAAAATAAAAAAATTTAATCATTTATAAATTTCTTAAATAACAGCTAGTAGAGAACCTTTTAAACTAGGTACAAAATTAGTATAAATATATAACAGAAAGATAACTAAAAATATTATATAAGAATTTGAGTCATGGTCTTTAAAAATTTTATAAGTAGTAATTTTGTTTTATTTAATTATAAAATAGGCGCTAACCCAAATAAAGTATACATACATTTCAAAATATAAAATACATATTAATGTGCACAAAAATCAAAAATTAAGTTATGTTCAAAACTTATGATACCTAAATACATAATAAAGTAATATGTAAATATAACTAATATTGTTTATAATAATAATAATAATAATATCGATATTATTATTTTAACAATGATTTGTATAACTATATAACTAATAAATTATTTATATGATATGTATACCTACTATTTTAATGACTTTTATAATTCGTAACTTCTAAATAATTTATGTGTAACGACTATATATTTTAATGTTTTATTATAATTACAATGGCTTTATTAATTATGTATATAACGAAATGAATAAATAATTAATATATTCTTATTTCTTATACTATTTTATTAATGACTATATTTATCTTAATAATAATAATAATAATGATTAAAATACATGGTAATTATAATAAATTCTAAAATACAACAAATTTGACTTGCTAATGTGACAATATTACCTCTACCAAACTGATGCGACGTTATTTGAATGACGTAAATTCATTTTCTATATTAGGTCAATCGGTACTTTGAGATGAAGTAAATATTTTGACTGAAAAAAAAATACATAAACACATTCTAGTACCCCCTCAATAAGTATTTTTTGTTGATTCTTCAATAATTTAGTTTGTAACCATATAGTAATAACAATGTTCGAGCAATACCTCGAAACTATTAGAAGTCGAAAAAATATTATGTTAGAGGTACCTAACGTTATTTAATTTTAGCTACGTATAACTAGTAATGTAAAATTATGGTAATAATCTCTTGAGAGAATTAGGAGTTGTTATTATTTTTATTTTTTTAACAATATTTTATCAATTTAAACATTTTATATAATATTTTTGGTAAAATAATTAATTTTAGTATTATTATTCTGGCCATAATTATTCAACTATAATAATAATAATAATAATAATAATCGAATTTCATTATTATTAATGACTAATGAGCGATGAATGACGTTATAATATTATTATTATTATTATTATTATTATAAGTGACAATATTATACACTTCTATTTTGCGTATACGTATTTCAACAACTAAGTTGTCATCTTCAGCGCGTACCAAAAACTAATATTTTAGTTAGAGGTTCGTTTTTGGTACACGCCGAAGATGACAACATAGTTGTTTAAATACGAACACGCAAAATATAAGTGTATATAATATAATAATATTATAAATAGTCACAAGTACTCATTATATATATATATATATTAATAGAATGATGTGATGTTGATAAAAAATTATCTAAATGTATTCTTATTATTCAAATTGTTCTTAAACAATATATAAAACTGATATGGTGTAACGGCCACAACCGGTACACTCACCTTATACTAGTAGTGGGAATTAGTGGGTGGAGCGTAGACAGGGCTTGATCTCCGAGCTTTTGGACGGTACAAATATTTTGGCTGTCGAAAAATTTTGAAAGCCTTTAATACACATAAATGCCGCGTGTTAGTTGATTTTTTTTTTGCTCATTTACCTTTGTTTTGGCGTAATTTTGCATTTTTCCCCACATTTCTAGTTCCGATTCTGTACATAATATTTTAATATTAAAATATTGTAGTAACACTACTACCTACCTACTCAAATGGTGCATGGGTGCACAACCGGTGCACTAGCCCCATATAATATTAATTATAATATATGTTCAGAAACGCATAATATTATATATTAAAATGATGATACATATGACATAGGTACATACAGCGGTAGATCCAGAGAGGGGGGGGAGTCAAAGATGACATTTGCCTTCTCCTCCAAAAAAACCCATTTTTTATAATGTATTTTATTATACTTTATAATATGATTTATTATGTAATATAACATGGAATAATCTTAACGTGTTATACAAATTCAGGCTTTTGCCCCTTCCCCTCCCCCCATAACCTAGCACTATATCCGCCAATGTGCGAGTCACTCGGACGAGTGCTGGTCAGCCAAGTTCTTTTATGCTCTACACTTTCGCCAACATTCAACGGAACTTTGTGTTGTTAAGCCGTGCGCTCGCGTTTGCCACTCAGTGCACTGAACACGGACGAGCCGCGGGGCGGTCGACTCATCGAGAGTGTGAAGCCGGTCGTCACATCACAGTGTATAGCTATGGTCAACAATGGCATAATTTCAGATGGTGTCATCCATGTCTGGATGGATACCCCTTGACTTGAAAATTTTAGTTTGACAAATTTATCATTAGCTAATTTTATTATTTTTACTATTATCATACCATATATCTTACTACTATTATATATGATGTTTCTGAAAAATATCTGAAGAATTGAACAGTAAATTTTAGTACAAAAATGCATATATAAAATTAAAAATCACGAGTGTGTCGATATTTTTGAATGTTTTGATTGGAAAAATATGAGAAAATATTTGACATTATGATTTTTTTTGTTTGATAAAATTATTAAAAGAACGTACCTATTTCATTTTTTTCAAAACAAGTGTAAAATAAATTTAAGAGTTTATTTATTTATAATATTAATCCCATAAAACACATTCATTAGGTACATACAAATCGATAATGTGTTTTAGATGCAACAAAGCACAATTTACTACACCCTTGCACAATCCAATGGTTACATGTGTAAGGTGTAACTTTGTAACTTTGTTACTTTTGTAACCTATTTCCCAGTAGTAAATGTGATCAGGATGGTACTTTTAAGAGGTTATTATCTACTTTTTCGATAGACGTTTGAAGGAAAAGTAAACCGGAAAAGCAAAATAACGAGTTATTTTCTCGTAATTTCGAAAAATATAGGAGTTGAAAATTTGAAATATTCACTCAGTATATATTTTACTATTATAATATCTGTATATTACGTTATACATTTTTCAAAAACATTTTATACATTTTTATTAGAGGAAATTGTTTCTAAATTAAACGTAATATCCACCAGTATTCTACCCTACGAGCAAAACTGCTTCCATGGCCTACTGACCTGATTTTTATTTTTATTTTTGCTCATCAACTGAAGAGATCCAAAAGGATTTGATCCCTCGCGGAAAAAATTCTGGCTACGTGACTGTTAATATCTTAGACGTTCCCCGGAAAATTTCCCAAAATACGCCACTGATGGTCAATTCTAATTTTTACTACGATTTTGACATAGGTATATTCTCATATAAATCGTGGTTGTCACCTAATAGTAAGTTGTTATTTTTGTTGATTATGTGGTTTATAAATAGTGTTTTCCGTCCGATTCTCCAGAAAATGTCGGTGATAATTAATTTTTATTATTTATCGTTATGAATTATACTGATTATGATAAATTAGAGAGATTTACTGAATCTATTAGGATTTATGACCAAATTTAATTATAAAGCTTCCATTTGTGTAATTTCACAAATTTTTGTTATTTCGTAAGAATATTCTTCGGTAATAATCTTCTCAACATTTTTTCGAGAATATTCTTTACTCACATCACTGTGCGTAATAAACACTTTTTAACCCTTGTTTATATGTGGCTATGTAAATTCTTTAATTTAGTGGCGTATAACGTAACCCAGTGTAACTATTTCTATTAAATGTGCAAATTTAAGACATGTATTTTATAATTTATTCACACAAATACTGTCATTAAATTTTCAAATAATTTATGGAGAATTTTTACTATGAAAATTGAGAAGAGTCAATATAAATACTTTATTGTTATTTTTGTTAAATAATAGGTATGATCAAAATTGTTATTAATGCAGTAGTTAATATTCGTTGTTTATGTACTTTAATTTTAAGTAAATCAATCATTTAACTTTTTAAATGAACTAGTTAATATTTTTATTATTCTGTTAATCAACTAACTTACTAATTTTCATTTTCATTGAATCAACTAAATTTTTCCACGGTTTATTTTCATATAATCATTCTTTTAAGACACATTGAGAGGCGAACGATTTTCGAACTTTCGAGTTCGTTATATAGGTACTTGCATGTTCTTTTTACAAGTATTCAATTCAAATATAACAAGTATTTACATATTATTTCTTAATATAAATCAATATTTAATATTTAAGTAAATTTTAGGTAAATTTATTATATTTTGTTGTATCATTTTGAAGACTTGAATTTTAATTTCTCAAATTCAGATTAAAAATGATAAATGTTTTTAACTTAATTTAACTTAGGATCAAAGTTTTATTTAATAAGATTATTTAAGGAATAATTTTCCATAGATTTAAAATAAAAAATACACAGAAAAGTGATACTTTTTATTTTACTATAGTGATAAACTGATTGTTTTAGGTATGTATCTATTTTTTCTACATTTAGTTCTCATTAAAGTATGAATACAAATTTAATTATTTAATGAACAAAATTTATATGATAATGGATAAAAAAATTAACTTTTTGATTAAACGAGTTAAGTTAACTTATTAAACCAATATTTTCATTTTAACTAGTTAAAACATTAAAATATTAATTAATTAACTTTTAAAAATTAAAAAAAAATTCTATTTAACCATATCTACTTAAACTCGTTATTTTATCATTAACATTGCCATCACTGTGTATTTGACATATTATATCGTTATTTTAAAATTTAAAATCAATAATCATTGTATTTGAAATTTTAATAATTAAATTGTCTTCGAATATGACCGTTTTTGTTTTTTTAAAAAATATGTAATTATTCGTGGTTAACAATGGAAATACTAGGTATATTTTATTGGTGGTAAACCATAAACGTTAACATCATCGAAAACCGCACACATACTTCTCAGTTTAAACCGCTACACAATGTTTATAATACGTATCAACATTTAATAATGGATATTTTTACAAATTCAATAATAAAAAGAGCATGGGTAAATTGTATTGAAAGTTTTGATACATTTTTAGACATGTTCATAAAAAAAAATGAATTGTAAATGTATGGTAATTATAATTTATAAGATATTAATTTAACGAAGTTAAATCCAAAAATTGTAATTTGAAATTAAAATAATACCTTGCAGTTTTATCCTAATTATCTGCATTTTGGTGTTTTTATAATTTAAAACGATAAAAATTCAAAATTGCACTACCAATATATGTATTTTTTTAATAGAATTTTTGTCTTAAATAAAAATTATATTATACTAAACAATACTTACATTATAAATCTATATAAATGTATTTCATTTTTCTTGCAATTTGTATATGGTAGTATTTAATAATTATAAACTATAACAACCACGAAATATGTACAGTTATAAGTGCATATCCAAAAAAACTTTATGGAGATGGTGTAAAATTTTTTTCAATATTTTTTTTTTATGCATACGTAGTTATGTATTTTAAAACTCACGTTTCATTATATTCTCAATTCATTTAATAAAAAAACATCTTTATTACATATTGCATGATGCATCTATCTATTCCGTTATAGATTCTGCGTGAATCAATAAGCAAATCACCTTCGAGATATTTTTTACCAAACATCAATAGGTATTTGTATTAAAACCTTCTCACAATATATTTTCAACAAATATTTTGAATGGTGATTATTTAAAATCTTCTAATAGTAGGTACCTACTCAGATGCCTTACGTACATGCTAAGAAAAATAATGTTATAAAAAAAACTATAGGGTTCATTATAACCAATGTTTCGATGTTTTTAGATAATAATTTACTTATATTTCATATTCTATAGATTAATAGTCATAAGTTATTTAAATAATTTGAGGAAAGAAGGGTAAGTTGGCGACCTTAAGCTTTAAACATTTATAGAAGATTATAAAAAATAATAATTATTATTCTAAAACACGCAATAACACTAATTTAATCAGTGACACACAGAAATAATGCATGCAAATTTTGCTATCCGATAAAGATTATTAAATAATTTATGTATAATTACAATTATTTGAAAATTCTTACGGCAGACAGTCGTTGAAAATTATCGAAACGGTCATTTTTTAGAAAATAATAATACAGAAAATCACATGTTCATCTCTATAATCTCAAACATCAAAAATTAAATGTTTATAATCACCTATTGTATACCTATATTATATTTGTATACTAATTTATTTGATAACGTATAATCAGTTAATTGCCAACTTACCCTCCTCTCCCCTATCTTAGATATCAATTTATCAACAATTTTGTCAATGAAAATTTATCTAGATTATTCTTATAGATAAAGTTTTCCTAAAAATAAACTTAAATAGGTATGTACAATTTTTAAAATATGCCGATATCCCTATATATGAAATTTGTATGTATATGCTAAGTAAATGAATAAATAAATCATTATTTATAATATATTATGTACTTATTATTAACTTATTAATTTTAATAGAAAAACCATGAAAACAATAGGAAAAAAAGTTTTAAAATTTAAAAATGATCTTTTTTTATTTAAATTAAAATGAATTTATCTTTAACTCGAACTCGATAAATTTTTAATTATATATTTCCAACACTGATTATAACTAGGGAGACGATGACATTATCAAAAGATCGAGAAAAATTGAGTGAATCAGAGACACTCAAATCACTTTTTATTGTGAAATTATTATACTTAAAGAGAAAATTAAACAAGTATAGCATCATTATAAACTATTCCACTAATTATTACTTAACTTGTTTTATAGTAATTTGGACAAAAACTTTCAATTTTTTTTCATGGATTTTGTATAAAATTAATAAGTACCTACCTAGGTATGTTTTGTTCTGCATCTAAACAGTTTTTCGAACACTAAATGGATTCAAAAATTTTAATGTATCACACTGTCTATCGATTTGTTATCATTAAGATAGGTGGTATTTTTGGTAGGTAAAAATTGACAGATTATATTCTCTAAAGTTATTGAGAAAATTAAAAAAAAATGATAGGGAAAAATATATTAGAAATAATGAACGAGCGTCATTGGGGGTTAATCTATATTGTTGTGCTCAGAGATCGTTCAAACTTGATGAGTAGCCATTGTTTCAAACCTAAATTCGAATAGGTTATGCCGAAGTTAGCCAAATTAAATGAGTTATAAATCTAAATTTTTGTTTTTTGTTTTTTTTTGTCATTGTGAACCTACCTATATAATTTATTAACAGTTCTGTGCAGGTACCTATGTATTAGGGTGATTCTTAGCTATAGAGGTCAAGAATTTTTTTTTCTCTTATATCTTATGATGCCCCTAAATTTTGTTTAATATATTTTTGGCAATTATATTTTGATATTTTTTTTTTTTTTTTTTTGTACAATTATTGGTTTTGTTTTCCGTAAAATTAAGAAAAATTAGCCGAATGTTTTAGAAAAATATATGGTTAGGTTTTTAGTTTTTTACCTTTATTCTTTTAAATTTTAAAGCTACATGAAAATTATATATAAGCATTATATAACATTTTTTTTATAAAAAAGATATTTAACAATTTTTGTCACATTAACTCTTTTGTAAAAGTCAAGAATAACCTTGGAAATATAGGTATTTTTCTTAAATTCACTATTTCATTATACTATAAATCATCTCAAGATCATTTTTTTAATTTAATCAGAAAAATAGGTATATTTAACAATAACTCATCAAGTAAAATATTCAAAACAACATACAAAAAATTATCATCAGTAGCGGGAATTATATTATCATAAAACGACCCTAGAAATCGTAGCTTTTGTGTAGTATCATACCTAATGCATAAACACAGCTGATCCAGAACATTCTGGAATTAATTTTGCGTATAGTATTATCGTCGATTTTTGAAAAACTTCTGAATAAAATAAAGTACATCTGGTTATAAACCGAGGGTTTTCAATTAAATTAAATGTACAAACCATAAAATTTAATGAACTCCGAAAGTCTGGTAAAAGAAAATGTTTGATAAATGTCTACCACAAGATTATTTTCTGTTCCATGTTCTTTGTAAATGTTCATTAAAAATGTGATTTTTCATAATAATTGTTCAAAACAGTACTTAATTTGATTAATGTAAATTTGTATTAAAGTTTATAAAGTTATATCGTGTAGACATATAATAGATGATTTACAATGATATATAATATGTTAATAGTGTACCCATGTAAATTGATCTATATCTGTACATATTTAATAAATATTAAATAATAAAATGATTATTTCGTTTGAAAATTCGTTAATAAAAATCGATTAACCACTTAATAACTAATATTTTATAACTAAGAAGAACTTGAATACTTATAGAATTTTTATTATTCACTATCAAATTAAAGAATATTCAACATTAAAATGTAAAGCACACTTCGACATAATTAAAATGTTTGCATATTGCTACATGCACCACTGTTTATAATATTTTTAAAAATTCCTGTCAGTAGAGGTTTATAAAAGAACGATTCTTAGCGGAGCTGTGTGTGATATTCGGTCTTTTTTCGTTGTTATAAATATCAAGGCTAGGCATGTTAACGAATTTCTTCAACTCGTAAAGTTAAATTAGTTTAAAAAATTAAGTTAAAATAAGTTAAAACTCACTTATGTATTTTTTTATTAAATTTGAATGTTAAAGTTAATTTTGATAAAAAAAAAAGTAACTTAACTTAGTTACAAATAAAAATTCTCTAATTAACAATAAAAGCAATTTAGAAAATATCTCTCAGCTGCTTAAAGACCTATATTTTTGTATTCACACTAATATTAATATGCCACAACTTCAATATATTTTCAGTATTTAATAGACACAATTAATAAATTATATTATTATATATAGTATATATAGTAAAATTAAAAAATTTGTATTATTTTTCGGACAAAATTTTAATTAATTTAGATACTTTTGTATAAAGTTGACTTGAAGTTCACATGTTAAGTTTTCTAAAATAGAAATGTATTAAATTATAAGTTAATTTGAAAAAAAAATAAGTAATGCGTTAAGTAGGTAACTTAATTAAAATTAACTTCAATTTTAACACTAAACTCGTTAATGCCCAGCCTCGATGAATATTATAATATTTTATCACATATATAGCCACGATTAGTTAATTTATTATTTTCTAATTTACCTACCTATAACAACTTTTATAAATTATTTTCATTATAAAAGTTCGTTTTTCGTTACGCTTTTGAAAACTACTTAGATAATCAAAAAATTACTTTTAGAAAGTATCAACTAGAACAAATTTCCTATTAACAACCCTAGTAAAAACCTCTATACTAGAACTTTACTCATTCTGTCCGAAATAGTGTACAGTGTACAATATTCACGCATAAAAAAAGAAACGCATCATTGTAAAACCCATACATTCTTCGCTACGTTCAAAACGTAAAATTAGGCACTAGCGCGGTTTATTTATTTTGATATGAAAACATTATTAAAGTTTATGTTCTTTAATATGTGATTACTATTATCTATTGCTATTATTATACACACAATAATGTATAGTAGGTATGTAGCCTATAGCAGTGATGGATTTCGGGAGGGACGCAGGGGGACGGAGCTACTCTTCATTTTTTTCATGTTTAACAGCGTACCCCTTAATTTATTTATCAAGGAATGCAAGGAACGCAGTGTTTATTTTAATTTTAATTTAAAATTTTTAAAAATTATAATTTTTATTTTTTGGAAAAATCGTGAAATTATGAAAATGAATGTTTTTTGTCCTTATCACATAATAAGTTTTAGATAAAAAACATGATATAAAATGTACATCTATAACTTCCTGGATTATTCATTTAAAAGGAAAAGTGTTAAATTATTTTGAAAGAGGAATGTTTAAACTATGCTATCTTGAAAATATGTAACCCAACAATGATGTAAAAAAAAATATTTTCTATTCATGTTATATAATAATCTAAAATGTATTCAAAAATGTCATCTGGTTAAGAACCTTTTTTCAGGGGGTGAGGGGGACGAAGTTCTCCACGGCTTACTTTTTCTTTAATATGTCTCAGAACGCTGATTTTTTAACTAAGCTCAGAGTCCGTCCTTATTTTTTTTTCCAATTCAACCACTGGCCTATAGATAACCATACACAGAAATCACTAAAACAGAATATTACAGGTAATAAACAGATAATTATTATTTAAATAACGCATTATCTATAATAATTATATAGTACGGTAATAATTTATATTATAACGATAATAAAACAAGAAATTCAAAGAATATTTAATAATACTTTTATTTTAATATTGTATAATATACATTTCTTTCTCGAGAAAAAAACCATTTGTAGAACAAAATTGTTAGTATTATTAATGATTTTTATTTTATCTAGTAATTTATTTTTCTAACTATTAAAGCTGATCAAAGACATAGGCAACCTTCATAAGAGTGGGGTTATATTAATAATATTTATTATTATTAATTATTATTAACTATTAATACAGGCCCTTATTTTTTAAGTAAAATAAAAAGCTATCCATCTCCAAATTACACACTTTTAATAACTATTTTAATATTATTCAAATATCAATAAAAATAAGTTAGTCCCTATGGTTCTCGGATAGATCATGTATTATTCGATAATAATATTAGGATAATGTATTATTATTATTATTATAATTTTAGATATGAAAGCAATGATAAAACATTGTAATAGAAACATAACTCTGACCAAAGCCATTATATTATTTATAATTTATATAACAAATTTTAGCAGGTAGGTACATTTCGGTAGTTTTCTTTTAACTTAAGAGGACGTCGAAAACCCCATTTTTAAGGGGTTCTGCATAGGCAATTATTTAGGGTTTTTAAGAAAAATAAAAATCTAACAATCAAAAAATATTTTAATGTAATTTAAAAGTAATTATAAAATAGTCCTGTGTCAATACTATTTTTATTGTGGTGTAATCACGATATTTGTTTAAAAATACGTTTACGCAAAACAGATAAAATGGATTTTAAAAATGATTTTAAAGTTATAACACCATTATAAAATTTCTAAATGACAACATTTCAGGGATAACCCCTTATTGGGTTTTACAATTTTCTAACTATTAAGTTTATTATCGAAGGTACAAAATACTATTTTTTCCTTCATTTTTAAGACACTGTAACTTTTTATAAACATATTATTTGAAAAAACGTCAACGAGGTTACCTCCAAAATGTTGTTTTGTTGTTTTCTATCAATTTTATAAATATAAGCTAATATAATAAGCTCTTTAACTCTAAAATTATTTTAAAATACCATTTTATTTGTTTTCCGTAAACATGTTTTTATCGTTGAAAATATTCAGTGTGACAACCTCTAAAGAAAACTACTGGGAAAATCGAAAAATTATCTCTTTAAACCAACAAGAATGGGTTTTCTATCACAAAATTCTGTACTCGAAAACGCCTACAGATTACATTCCAACTGTTCTACCTAAAATAGTGTAAACATTATGCAAATAAAGCCATATCATTTTTAAATCATATACTCTCAGAATGAAAAACATAATCACTTTACAAAAAATGTTATAAACTACTGGGGAGTGGATAAAATTTATAAAACGTCAATGTCGTGTTATAAATTACAATAAAGATTTTGTGTAAAACTTAATTAAATTAAATAACAAAATACATCCCACATGGGAGTGGAGTTAGCCTCTTTGGATCATCTGGCTATGCCACTGTAGCTAATAAACAATGACGTGAAAATTTAATTAATTAATTATATGTGGTATAAAGACTAATTTGCAAATATGCAATTTTATACACAAAACTTCTAAGATAAAATGTTATTTAAAATACCTAGGTACTAAATGATAATGGCATTATTAAATATTTTCTAAATTTAACAAAAATTTTATTTATAAACGGGACTTTTATTGATGTTAAAATAGATGTTTTAAATGTTTTTTAAGAACATATTTTAATCATAACAACTCCTGTTATTTTATCAATAGGCTTAAATGTACTTTCTAGATTATTATTAACGTTGAAATAACTACCGGTAAAGTACAAATAATTTCAAAATAACATCTATTTGTATCTATATTTGTACCTATAGTTTTTTTAATATTATTTGAACTATAAGTAATAATGCAATGCTTATATTATATATATATATATATAAATAAATTCGAAATACACACTATAGTACCTGTATCATATATTATACACCATTACTATAATATCATGTTGTGTGATATAATCATAAATTTATAATAAAACATCATATGTGTTATCTGAATTATTTATCTATGGTGCTAATCATAGAGATCAAAATTTTGGTTTGTTTCCGGATAATTAGAAAATGACCGGTAATAACGGGGTTTCCTCGTCTGAAAAAACATCGAAATAATTGGAAAAATTAAAAATTAATTTATTTTATACTTATTTTTAATTATTTCCATTTTTGTGTATTTCAGAATACTATTATCACTAATGCGACTCGAAATTCGCATCAGACTTTCTAAATTATTTCAAATACTTTAGTATTATAAGTATATCTCTATAATAGTTTGTTGTTAAAAATACCTATATAAATATTGTCAAAGTAAAAATTCGATGAGCACAAAAATGAAATATCACCTTTTATACGTCTTATAAACCTACACGCGTATAGTGTATACTTCCATAAATTATTTAAGGTAATAATAAGCGTACACGGTACACACGAAATATGAGGGATAAATCCCCCGTGACCCTTTTTTAAAACCGGCAGAGTTTCTGACTTTCTGTATATGTACCTACTTCATTTATATATATATATATATATATATATATAATGTACTTTATATAGGTTGGGAATGACCTAGTCGAAAATAATGTGCCCGGGGTCGAGTGATTGAAGTGTCTAGTGATCGAATGGTATTTATTAATAGTCGAAAACTATTGATTTAATAATATTTCTTTAGGTATACCTTCGTAATGGGTATCTTTTTCTATAGTTGTATTTTTGTGTTATAAAATTAAACGTTTCATCAATATTATTTATTGTATATGTAATTTATTATGATCTATGACAAATTCAGCTAACATGACTATTTTATCAAATGAAAAAGAACAACGCTATATTATTGTAGGACAAAAAATAATGATTAGAGTGTATCATAGGACAATGTGTGACTTAATGTTGACAACTAGAAAATCACGAGGACAATATTTTTTAAAACTTCAGGATAATATCTATATATCAATTTAGTGTGCTATATGTAAAATGTAAATAATTTTAAATGTCTTACAAAAAAAAATTTCCATCACAATATTTACTATTCAATCACACGACAACCCAATCACTTTTTTTTAAATCGCTTGACCATCAATTATAGGTACATGACCTTCAATCAAACGACCCGTTTCTGAATGTATGATTATTGCGTCCGATTGGTTGCAATCATTAGATACCATCCACCAATGCTATAATTTATTTTGAAAATATGTATTTTATGACAATAATTATTATTCGTAATTAATTTTTTTTATAACAGCTGGTTTTAATGTATGAGTATAATATGTTAGTGAAAGAAGTGTGTCAAAAATTTAAGATTTTATATTTTTACAGACTCGTTAAAACTTTTCATAAAATGTTCACAAAATCATGAAAATCTTCAAAAACTAACTTTAACATTTTTCAAATTTCACGATAAGTTTTCAAAGTTTTTAAATGAAACTTTTCAATTTAATTTATGTAACTTATTAATAGAACGTACCTACCTAGTACCTACAAATTTTCAATGAAGAATTTGCAATAGCATTTTTCATTTTTATCAACTTACAAACATGAAACAAAAAATAAATTAATGATTAAAATAATTTTTAGCGCCTTGCGTAGAATATTTTTGATTTATTAATTTTTTATAATTTACAGTTATTGAAAAAAATCATAGAAATTGAAATAAACTTATAAAAATGCACGTATCAAAAGTCAGCTACGTAGATCGCTAGATAATTTTGTTTTTTTATCATTTATTTTTATTTCATCTTTTCACGATATTCTCAAGTTGTTAAAAATGAAAAATGTGTAAATCTGTTTTTTTTTTTTTTTTTTAAACAAATATTGCATTTATACAACAAGAAAAAGTAGGTAGTATTGACACAAGACTAATTTTAAACCCATTAAAAATTGGGTGTACCCTTAAGAGGATGCAACACCTAGATTTATGAAACTAAAATTGTCTCCATACCTTCATAAATGAATGGTATTACACTAGTTCAATTTTAATTTTCAAAATGGTTTTGAGTTCCTTATAATGTGTTCTATATTTTTAAAAAAAATTTTAAATACACAACAGCTGATTGTAAAAAATTTTTTTTATTAATTTCATGTTTTCATAAAAAGCTATATAGTAGTTGATTTTTAATTCTATCAAGTGAAAACATAGTTTACATTCTTGTCCCTAAATTTTACCCGGATGTATTGTTTGTCTAAACTTATTCAGAAAGCCACAATTATAGAAATTCACGTGCATGTTTACTACAAAATATAATGAATTATTTGATTGGCATGTGATTACACAACAATAAAAAGTAGTACAGACATAGGACTTTTTAAAATATATTTATACATTTTTCAGTTTTAATATTTGAATTGTTTAAGAAATTTCATAAAAATTGCATATACGGAACCCCTTAAAAAGCGGGTGTGTTGCGTCCTCTTAATAAAGTATATAAACCATTTTATTTAGCGTGAACATATAAGAAAGTATTTTTATGGAGTATGAGATTACCTCCCAATCTATGAAATTTTTTTTATTTTTTTTATTTTTTTTCCACATATATATACATAAATTATTTAATTATATCTACATATTATGTATATATATATATATTATTATTATTTACAACATTTTTAATTTTTCTCGAAATTATGGGTTATTTATGTCTTTGTTTGTTGAGAGTTGTCATATTTTTATGTTTTAATTTAAACTAACGACTCAAAACCATAGTGGCATTTTTTCTGGTTTTGGAGATATTTTTATCCAAATTCCAAAAACAGTTTCAGATTTTTCTGTGATTGTGAATTTCAATCTTGAAAATTAAAATATTGAATAAATAGCAGACAGAGTTATATTCTGTGGTATTCAAAATACTGTATATCGAATTAATTTGAAAATTATTTTATTCCATGTGACGTTTTTTTTTATAATACTTATTATAATTTATAATTTATATTTATTTATTATTTATATTTATATTTTTATTTTTATTTTTATTTTTTAACTAATATTTAAATATTAATTTAACGGAAATATTATATGCATCTTAAGAGGATGTCAACATGGCCATATAAGGGGTTCTATATAGACCATTTTTAGAACAATTTATGAAAAATGAAAAATCTAACAATTATTGAAAAATGTTTATATGCATTTGAAAATTAACAATAATATTAGTTCCATTACTATATAATTTTTTATTGTGGTTGTTTTTTATGAATTCATTAAATTTTATTAAAATTATTACTATTTTATTTCTCATTTATAACAACTTAAAACCATCGTATATAGATGAAACAAAATATAAATAATCAAAACTAGTACCCTACGTAGCCGTTTTATAATATGTGCATTTAAACACGTTTTATGAGTTATTAAAAACTTGAATATTTTAACATTTTTTAAACATATAATTATTAAAGAAATTTAATATCGAAACAAGGTTAAGTACGTATAAGGAACCATAAAATGTTGTTATCTATATTTAATTTTTCGACTCATCTTTCTATGATGTTTATAAGTTGTTAAAAATGCTATCATAAGTTTTTCATTGAAAATTGTTTGCGTTGATATCTTCTTAAATCAATATCTTTAAAAATAATATCGCGTCACTCTATTTAGTAAGTGGTGTGTTTGCAATATAACTATTGTACAGGAGATAGAGAAAAGTATTCATTTGTTTAAATAATTATTTATGGATGTAAATTATTTTCTTAATTACCTATTAATTTATTAATATTTTATTGTAATTTAATAAATTTCATGTAAATCTATTATTAATTAATAGACTTAAGACCAATATTATTATCCATTTATTATGTAATTTCCACCTTTTTATATGCCATATACCTATAATATAATATTCGTATCTATATTTACAGTCATAGTTTTTTATCATATCACTCAGAAAAGAAATTATTTCTGAACCTATTTAGCGATTTATCTATTTATTCTATAGATAAAATGATTAAGTTGGTAGGTATGTAAATTGTTGTCTAAATATATAGTAACAGTAAGTAAAATTTTATTTTTAGTTTTCATAAACATTTTCATTCATTAACATCTGTGATAACAATTACTAGTATATATAAACACAATATCTATTATTTTAAATCACAATTTTTCTTAATTAAATGAAAATTTCAAGATAATAATTAAATTGATAGTTTATACTTAAATCTTTTATGGGGAGGGCAACGTGTGCAACGGCACAACTAACCTAAAAGTGTTAATAAATGACCTTCTATTAACGCTCCAATGTGCTATCATAATTAACTATAATATTTTGCAAGATTATTATATATTATATAATATTGATATATTTTTTTAATAATATGTTTTTAATATTTACATACCTATAGAATTATATAGAGTATAAGTAAATAAAAATAGTTTTTAAAAGCGAACCGGTGAAATGTTTAGCTGACCTGCCTAAAAGCTGACCGCCTGGATAAAAAAAAAAACTGAAATTACACTCCTGCGTTGGCTAGAACTACGAGCACGTACTTCAATTACGACCCAAAACTTCAATTTACGCATAAAAACACAATTTAAAAATTAATAAAAAAAACAATACATACATTTTTGTAGTTAATAAGTACGTTACGATAATAATCGTATTAAGGTCCGTCCAGACCGGATTTTTAACACAAATCAAGGTGCCTACGTGGTCGCATTAGCCGTTGATAACGATTTGATTTGAACACATTTGAAACCCCGTCGACATCAGTTGTACGTTGGTTTTAGTTGGCATGGCGTTGGGAATCGTTCGCTCCTAGACGCGTGTTTTTAATGTTAATGATATATAACAATTGTGTTTTTAAATTGTCAAGTGACGACAAACTACTATAGTATAGCGTTTGCTGGTTTTTTAAATAAAAATACCGTGGGAAACGACGTTCGTTGGATGATCACAGCCTTCAGGAATATTATATTATTTAACATAATATCAACATAGTGGAACTGATCTGCTAAATGATCTATAGGAAAAACGCAAACGTATTAACGAGCGGAAAACGTACCCACTAACCTATTATATAGACTGTAATAAACGTGCTATTGATGATATAAAGCTTATGACAAACTTAAAGGCGGACAAGTCATGGGAGGGGGGGAGGGTCGTTTGTAACGAGGACTGTGGAAGGAAAATACACCGATAAAATATAGCGCAGTGGTCTCATTTATCATTTTCTATCATCAATATACGTTTGGTTTACGACAAAAATTATATGAAACGAAAAGCAAATTATAGATCATACCATTATCTAGCGCTTTACGGAGCTTTTTTCCAATATTTAAATTTTTTTAAGAGTTATAGTTATTAAAAAAATCAAAAAAGTTGAGTTTTTAACAGTTCATAAAACATGTTCAAATACACATAGGTATCAAAAAATGGCTCGGTAAGGTACTAGATAATTTTGTTTTTGTTTCATGTTTCTAAGATATTTGTAAGTTATTATAAATGAGAAATATAAAAGTAATATTTTCAATAAAATTGTATAAATTCATAGAAAAAACAACCATAATAAAAAATAATATAGTAAAAGGACCAATTATTAGTAATTTTAAAAATGCATATAAACGTTTTTCAATTGTTAGATTTTCATTTTCTTAAAATTTTCTAAAAATTTTCTATATAGAACACCTTAAAAATGGCCGCGTTGACATCTTCTTAAATATAATAAAAATATATACTTCGTTCCGGTTCCGAATAGTACTATTTAATGTTTCAATGTTGACTGTAATATACTACTCGATTGCAAAATAGCAATTTGCTATACTTTATAAAACCATATAAAAAAATTATAATATATTGTTTCATTTTTCACTAATACTATAAATTCTACTTAAACTTAACTTTGTTTAACACATTAAAAAAAATATGGTAGGACATTGAGTGACACAATCATTAAAAAAACCATAAGACTTGACTCACATACAAACCATTTGTATTTACTAACATAAACGTTGTTAAAATAGATAGTAAATATAATTCGTCAGCTTTGGAAATATCTTCAAAATATTCACATAGATTTTAAACTGTAAAAAGCTAAATAAAATTGTTTAAAAATATTTCAAATAATATTTACAAATATTTAAAAATATTGAGAATCCCTATGGTACTTATATAATATCCTAAATTCATCTTTATTGGAACATTATATTCTCAAGATATTCGAATAGTTACCTATGTACGGAATACATTTTTTTTATAAGTACCTATTCGATCATGTATTCCAAATATATTTTTAAAGTACTTAATATAAGACTGAATGGAATATTATCAAAATCGAAACAAATATAAAATGTATAGATTAATAAAAGCAAAACGATCGAAATAAATTTCAAACAAAATAGTTTGGCCGCTGTAAGTTTCAACATTTCCTCCAGTATATTGTCGAAAACTACTGGAAATTTGTAGTTTTGACCTTTCTAAAGTACCTACTATCATCTTGGTTTAATTTAAACCTATATAAAACCAATGTGAAAAACTTTTTGAACACTTCTTTTATCTGAAATAGTGTTCACAGACAATATATACAAAAAAAAAAAATTAAAAAAAATACATTGTTATAATATTAATAGCTATTTGTTCTTGTTTAGAATTTAAAATTCTCATAAGCATTAAAAAATTAATTAATGATTAAGCGTAAAAGCAATAATTAATTTTAAACCCTTAATTAAATACTCGCATCAACTAAATAAGTATACGCATGCAAAATACAGGGATATAATGTAAAACATACTTTTACGAGTTTCATTTAAAAAAGTATATTTTGCCATCTCCTATAGTATTTATTAAATGTAAATAATTTAAAACTCAAAACCTTTTAAGTCTCGAAACCTTCAGAGAAAAAATTACTTTTAAAGTAACTTAAGATTTGGATGTGTTTGTATTTCGGCGTAACTAACTATGAGGCCATGAGCCTAGGTAGATGAATTTAAGAAAGTACAACAGTCGAACATTTTTTGTAAAAAGTTATATAGTGTATACAAAACTACTTGTAATTGTAATCAATTTTTTTTTTTTTTTTTTTACAATTATTTAGTGTTATTTGATTGAATTATTTTATGTATGCATACTAGTATTTACAATATTTAACTATTTATGTATAAAAAATTTAAATATTTTTATGAAGAAATTTCACTTGAATGGAACTCATATTTTTTATATTTTGATTGTTATTTGGACGCACTTCCAATTAAATAAATGATCTATACATTATTATGCGTCTACTCATCTATTAGGATTAGAGGTCGCTGTAAATTGCGTCCCATTTTAATAATATTTTATGTAAATTGCGCCCCGGATTAATTTTATACATATGTAAATTGCGCCCGGTTATATTTCGTATATATGTAAATTGCGGCCTACATTTTTTTTTATTTATACGTAAAATACATTTAGGGATATTTTCTGCGAAATCAATATTTTCCAGACTTAGGCCTGCAATAACTTTCGCTTTTCATAACGTTCAGTTTTATTTCTTGTCAAAAATACACAATACTACGCGGCACACGAGCTACGATCCAATGCACACTGACTAGGTAGTAATATTATATAAGTGAACATACTATTTATACCGTAGGTCATTTCTTATTTTTTTTTTAAATTATTTATCAACTGCATACAAACAGAATATCCCAGGACGCAGCTTACGTACGTTTCAAAAATACTCGGTCAGCAATTTACGCAGTACATACCTATATGACGGACCTTTTTTTGTGAACACAATTTACCTGCTCCGAGAATTAGTGTTGGGCTTGGGAGAGATAACTAATATTGTTTTCTACATTAAAAATAAAAATAATAGGTACCTAATTGAAAGCTTATCGAATATAAAGAAAGGGTTTTTCCTATAGACGATCTTAATCATTTTATTTTATCGAAATTGTAAATAATAAGGCAAAGATAAGGTATTATTTTTAATTGCCTAGATAAAATAAAAATACATATACGATAATTTATTATAGAAATATTTATAATTTTATTTTATGATTAAAAAAAAAAAAATCGAGTTATAGTATTTTTTACAGCTAATATACGTAGATAGCGTATAGGATTAGTAGTGTAAAAAGGGGAAAAATATTGAATATATATTTCTTAAAATAAACTCGAAACTCATTCAAATATTATCTTCGAAATAAACTTCAAAAGTCGTAATTAAATTTTTTATTTCACTTACTTATAACTGAACTGGTGGTTATCTGTTAGCACTTTATACAGTGTGATTCTTTTAATATAAAACACTCATTATTTGGAAATTTATTTACACTTTAGAACATTTTATTTTTGAAAACTTTTAATACCACTGAAAGTTCTTATAAATATTATAGTAATCTTATAATTTTCCATATTTCCTATGTAAGAGTATTATCATATAATTAACTATCAACTTTTAATTCTAAACGGCTTAATGAAAACCCTTATTTTTTAATTTCAGTAACGTAAACAAATAATTAGCGTTTATAATTTTCATTTAGTGAAAACCGTTTGAGCTGTATAAGCACTTGTAAAGGTATTTTTAAAAGAGAATATGTCATTGTTGCAAGTGCAGTAGCTATCAGTAAATACGTACATACTTCATCAATTGATAATGAACAATAAATATATAATAATTTACTGTTTGATACAGTGTGATAAATGTATATAAATGTGTGTCGTGTGGATATTGATACAATATGAAATTTTTTTGAATAATTCAATTATCAGCCATAATAGTGTAATGCTCATTATTATTAGATTTAGTATCTACAGGCTACAGGCTTATAAAAAAATATATTCATTCATTTAAGCACCTAACTAAGTGCTGAACAAATAAATGGAATTTACTAAATAAATAATTTTAATTTTTTTTGTTTGAAATTAATTTTAAATACGTTTTTAAACTAAAAATAGTGGTTGTCGTTTAAAAAAAATCAAAAGTTAATAATTATGGTACATTTAAGAGAATAACAATTATATGGTTATTAAAATATTCATAAGTGTAGTAATATTAAGAGTTTCTAAAAATACAATTTTCCAAATTGTAAATACTATTCCAAACAATGAACTTTTTTAATATTAGATATTATATAATATAAATAAAATATGAATAGTAAATATAAATAATCAAGTCATTATCAAGAAAATCGTTAAAATAATTATTGTCTCTGAAGTCCTAACACTGTTTTTAGGAAAACAATTATTTCCTATTGTTGTAAATTATTCGCGTTTTCGTTTATGTACCTCGTTCTAAACGAAACTAAACATATTTTATTATTTTGATGTTCGTATGTTATAATATGAGATGTTTAAATATTGGATTTCATTTAGAACAGAAAATAACATGGTTGTACCTACATGCAGTAAAAAAGTAAATAATTTTAAAAAAACAAAACAGACGCATTTATCAACAACAAGCAACAACTGTAATAAGATAAAGGTCGATTGTGATAGAAATGAAACTTTACCTATATGATTTGCGTTTGCACGATAAGAGCGTTTGCGATAGAACAAAGTTTGGTGTGTCAGCGTGCCTTTGGATGATAAATGGGTGGCGGTCGGTATCAATTTCGATGGAATACATAGAGCGTAGTATTATTATAACCAAATATTTAGTTAATCCGCCGTTTTAGACAGCTAACCCCGTCAAACCCTACTCGTCCCTGAATTTTGATTACGTTTTGAGTTATAGTTAACAAACTTTGTGCCGTCGTGTAGGTACGCGAGGCTCGCAGGACGGCCCTAATGTGAATTAAAAAAAAAAAAAAAATAAATGAAAAATACGAGCTTTTTACCTCTAAATGGGTAGCCGCCCAACACCCGTGCACAGTGAAATGTGCAGTCCATTGCGAACATAATATTTCGTGTGTTAATATTGAATATTAAAATAAAACATAAATCTCGGGAGCCCCTCGTCGCGCCCGTGAAAAATGTTGTGCTCGCGGTGGTGAACGGTGGCGTGCCGAGGAAAGAATAGAAAAAATAAAAATAAAAAATGTTTTAAAGTCTTTCTACCTTTTTACATCGTTCTTACAGATATACGTACAGTAAATAGGTCAAAGTGAACCCATAAATTAGCATTAGCAATCCCTTTAGTACTCTTTACTGTACTTGCCTCCCTGTGTGGGAAAAAGACAAGGTTTCGGGTCTCTCTCTATATATATATATATATACTTACTGATAGTACGTCGTAATACCTACACTCGTATATATAAATGATATGAAGGGTTTAATAATATGACACCGAGTGAGACGGGAATATTAGATTAACTAAAGCCTAACAACTGTATACCCGTACAATATACCGAATAAAAATTATACGCAAACACTAAACGTCACATAAACATAATGAAAACAGAAATAATGTAATACCTACAAGGATAGAATACATTTACCAAAAAAAAAAAATAATAATAATAATAATAATAATAAACAACAACCTTTTAAGAGTGGGTACATGCTTGTTTTCAAAACGATTTGAATATTAATGGGCATTTTTATTTGCGTAAAAAAAATGTATTTAAAACAATTTTAAAATAGCTCTGAAAAAAAGTACGTTTTATGCTATACATTGACATATAATTACCGGCACGTTGTATCGGCTCAAATTATATTATAATGTTGTGAATTCGAATATTAATGTTAATATTTTATACAAGCATACGTGATTCTATTACTTACACGGATATTTGGTTATTGACATATTGTCCAGCATCATTACCACCTAGTGGTATTTTAGTAATTAAATTTAGTGAAATATGTACCTAAAAATTATACAAAATACCATGGAAATACTAAAGTATACTATTAGGAACGGGAACCACCTAACCGAAATCAATCGATTCCTGAACGAGAATCCTTAAATAAAAGAAAAACCCGAACCGATCCAGAACCCTTTTATTTTGAACCGGAACCCGAATTATAAATTGGCTTAATATCGGTTCCATATCTTTATGGAAATTTGTAAATAGAAAACTCCTCGTATCTGTATTATTTGAAAATCATATGTTGGTGATGCCGAAATTTTTTTAAAGATATTTACCATAGATAACGCCATTACAATTCCAAAAAAGTTATAAATATTGTCAATATATACACAGGAAGATATTTAATTCATATACATTTGTTTTTACTTAGCATAAATCACTGTATAAAAATAAAAATAATGTCTGGTTAAAAGCTACATATACTTGTTTGTTGTCAAACAATATTGAATATGAATTGTCATTAAAGTATATATATATTTTACTTACTCAACGTCGTATTTTAAAGCAAATCGTTGAATGTTTTCGAATAAAAATGTCTGAGTGAGCGAAAATATGAATGATAATAATAAGTAGAATATATGGTTTAAATGAATCAATATACCCAGACATTTTGAATCCCGCAATTGAATTGAAGATTTATCAACAAAAATAAGCCAATCTATAAATTTTACATTTCCCGAAAAAGAGTTATTATTGAAAGTACCACTTAAACAAACTTTTCGAGATCAAAGAATCAAATACTGTAACTTAGGATGATAATCATAAAATCATGATCGTCCTATTTCATCATAAAATTAATAGTTTCTCGAACCGTCTAAGGGTCTACGACAGTCATTTATTAATTCCAATATTTCTTCATCGTCATCATCATAATATAGTAAATTGGGTTGAATGTGCATTATTTTTAATTTATACCGTTTCTGTGGAAACTTGCAAATTTCAAAAATGAAAAATCGGACCTTATTGATTTCTTAACATGATATTTTTATCGTTTTATTTTAGGTATACTCGAATTAGTACCTATAACTGTAATAGGTATAATAATCTATAGTGTTTTATTTCATCATCAATAATTAATTATAAATATATGTTATACCTAATTTGTAGGTAGGTACCATATTATTAGGTATATATGCCTTATGACATATAAATAAAAATAAATACTACTAAAAAAAAAAAATAAAAATAAAACTAATAAACTAATAAAAATAAATATCACTATGGCAAAATCATATTATTGCATAATATTACATATTACATACTACAAAATTATATTAGTTAAAAAATATTCAAAAAATTAAATATTATTAAAAAACACAATATGGAAAATAAAACTAGACGATATCTGTGCTACAAACATTTTGATTAAAATATATAAGACAAAAGATAAATTAAATAATTATTTCCTATTTAAAATTAATATTGTTTTCAATAGAATCTTTGCTTTTTTAAGGAGCCTATAGTTCTCCCATTGTATATTATTACTCTGATATTATGAATGCGATACAGGATATGTATATAATATATAAGATAACCAATACTCAGGTTTCAGAAACTCAACAATACGATATTGAAATGTTGTTGTTTATTTTTTTTTATGTTAATGAACTCCACGGAGATGGCTTCAAAATTTCATTTCAAAAAATTGTAATTTTTCCAACTCAGTACAGTGATGTATTTACATGGGGGAGGGGGAGGAAATAGGGAATATTAAATACAATATCAAGATACTCGACATGTGATTACAAAACTGATAATATAATTTTATCAATACAATAGTATAACACTTTATTAAGAGGATTTCACATCTGTTAGGGTTATAGAATTATTATGGAATAATTATTTTGGTACCAAAAAAAAGGTGAGAGCTTATCCATGACTGTACGTCAGTTTTTTACATTTCATTAGTAATCGTAGTTTATAGACAATTTTAAAAATAATATTTTTTTATGTTCTTCGACAGCTTTTAGAACATGATAAAATCAATTAATCGCAAAATGCTGGCTTTCAATTATAGTTTATGTTCTCATCTTTCCATTAGTGCCTATCATCACTATTAATCTACTATAAATTATACAATATTAAATAATATGCACTATTGAAATTACGAAAACACTTTGTACATATTTTTTAAACAATTATCGGGATTACACAATAATAAAAGTGCTAATAACTTGGAAATATTTTTTAACTACTTTTAAAATATACTGAAACATTTTTAGATTGTAAGATTTTCATTTTCCTTTAAATGGCATAAATTTCCTATGCAAAACCCCTTAAAAAACTGATCTGTGGCAACCTACCTGTCATAAGGGACATGGTTACTTTTATATTTTTAATATTAGAGTAAATTGACCTATTACAAAATGTATGTACGAGATATTATCTATGGCCTATACTGTTGTGTTGTCAATTGCGTCGAATATTTTAGCCTACAATGTATACCTACATTTATTGCACCGGTACATTTATCAAGGATCAAAAAGGTATAGATATTAATATCGCATCAGTAAAATATCAGGTATACGCTACAGCTATTTATGCAACGAAATATGAAAACACGACAACGAAAATATAATAAATGTGTTATCAACGTATCAACGTTATCAATATGTTATAATCTGTGATTGTACACGAAAAAACAATAACAGGCTAGATTACAACAAAATAGTCATCTATATATACTTAGGGCTTTTCTGCATCAAGAACCAAAATTGAATAACTAATACGTACATTTGTATTGTAAATACTGATTCGTAAGGGTGCAGATACAAACATTATTTTGTTAAACACGAATTTGTGTTTATAATCAAAATATTTATATTTAAAATAACAATAAAGTTGTAGACATTACAATGTGAAAAATAAATACAGTATTTTGGTAAACCTAGTCAAATTGTAATGTTATATTTACTATAGCTGTGTGTATATTTTGTTAAATGTAATTATGTTCCAGCAATCACTTATGTAGTGTGACGATTAAAATGTATATTATAATATTAGTGAAACCCCGTATTTTATACGTTTACCGAGCATATGATGGTAGGGCTGTATGAACGAATAGTACCCGTGTCATCCAGATCACAACCATACTTCTGGTAACAACATGGATCTAATTGTCTCGAAATCCAAATGTCTAATCTTGATCTAGAAGTCCATCTATTATCATTTATCATTTTTATTATTATCAGTTAATACCATAGATTTTTAATATATTATAAGCATGAAGACTGGAGATGAGGAGACCATACTCTTATGGCTGCCTGTTATAAAAGTGGTCCGACAATGTAATATTTGAACATGATTAATATTTTAAATTTTTATTAAGTTTTTATCTAGAAACCACGGCCTTAGATTTTATCTATTTATATATCTAAAGCCGTCCTTTAAATCGAATCTTGCTTGTGATAATAATATAATATCAATTATCAATCAGTTGGGATCTCTTTGGTATATAATGTGGGATCTAATTGTCTCAAATATTTTGGGATCTAAATGTCTCAATGAGATCTAAACGATCGGGTTTAAAATGTCGACAGTCCAGATCTGGATCTGGATGTGTCAACCTGGTAACAATTCTTATCAAAATGGTTATCGGGTCCTACATGACCCGGGATCTGTTTGTCAACATACCGCCAGTTAGACACCGATTGGTTTGATTACAAACGTTTTATTGTAGCATATTTTTGGCTGCATGTGCGCGCATCTTATATCTGTTATCAGTAATGTAATGACCACGATATTTTATTTGTTATCAACACAAACTATATAGTTAGTTGATCGTGTTTTTTTTAAATATTATGAACTCGGAATTATTATATACAATAAAATTTAGATTTGTCAGAAATTTCAGATTCCATGACTCTTGATGATTAAAAAAGATTTAATATACACAGATGTGTAAAATACAAGTTTTTTGAAAAAGGAAAAAAAAAATTAATTTATGATAAATAAATAAATTCTAATTTAAATTAAATTAAAATCTTAATAAATAGCATCGTCAAAAAATTATTTTGTAAAAGAAAATTTGTTGCTAATATTATTTTTAGTAGATTACTGGCTGGTAAGTTCCCAACAATTTTGAAGATTGTGATGACAGTTCATACGTTATTACCTGCATATATGTATGTGTATACTATATATATATATTATGTGTGTGTGTGTGTGTGTGTGTGTGTGTGTGTGTGTGTGTGTGTGTATATATATATATATATATAATATTCACAATAGGAGGTATCACTAAATATTTCAGCTTGATGACTTTAGATTGAAATATGGTTTATACTTTATAGGTGTAGGAGGTGAAAGATAGTATTACAATACTAATAATATTTGAGAACATTTCAACATTTTAACTATTTTGGTACGCACAAGCACAATATAACTACTTTATAATTATATTAAAAACGGATTATTTGACGTACCTATTCTAATTTTGTAATTAGAAAAAAACTTATTATACAAAAATGTAAATATTTATATATAAAATATATTCTTTGAATTAAAATTAGCAGGCTATTATTTTTCTATGATAATATCAAGTCATTATCACGGTTACAGATATCTTAATTGTGGTCATTATTTTACTGACAACCACTGAGATAGATAACAACTACTGGAGGGCGGCTTAGGTTACGAAAAACGGTCTGACGTGTTTAGAGTTACTCTTACTATCGAGGGGCAAAAATACGTTGCTTATACACGTGTTACATAAGAAAATAGGTATAAAGTTTTTTTTTTTAATATTTACAATACATTTTTCATTAAAAATTAAAATGGTAAATTCATGTGTTGCTTTTAGATGTACAAATAGATTTATAAAAAATGGATATATTCAGTTTCATAAGTAAGTATTTAAATATTTTGAAATGGAAACATGTCAAATTACCGAAAAACTCCTAACATGATTTTTATTTTTCTTAAATCCAAAAGTCTGCAGACAACGTAGTAAAAACTAAAAAGTGGTGGGAACAGTGACGTAATTAGAAGGGCGATAGAGAGGCGACAACATTTTAGGAAAGAACTTGATATAAAATGATGAATATTAAAAAAAGGTTATCAATATATTTTATTAAAAATATATTGAAATGTATATAAATTATCAAATATATTAAAAAAAAATATTGACATATAATATGTATAATTTAACATATATAAAATGTACGTAAATCAAAATTATGACGGATATTTTTTGTTAAGGATACTTCCACAAATATACACTTATATAAACTGTAATTGTAAAACATATATATATATATTTGGACATTTTCGATCTTTTGAGAGTTTTTCCAGACTTTAACCAAATAATAAATATAAGTATTTTTAATAATAGTCCTAACTGTTTCCAGTTTAAAAATACTCTAAGGCAGCTATTATTCACTAAAGATATAACTGTAAAGAGTGGTAATTGTTGTGAGTTTGAAGCATCCAACAGTGAGATTTTAGATTTTAGTTCAGAAAAAAGAAATATACAACTCGTACAAAATGAAATAACATATTCAGAATCAGATTCAACAGATAAAAAATTATATAAAAATATTTTTAAATCAATTAAATAATATACTTATTTAGGAGAATATATTAATGAAATATTAAATTATATTTCTGGATATATTATTAGGAGTAATATGCAAAAATTAGTATGTACATTTTGTATTAATATGCTAACAGAAAATCAATCTGATCACAATTCTTATATTAATAATTTAACCTTTACAATAGCAGTTAGTAGAAGTAAATTAATAAATATGTCAAAAGCTGTTTTATTAATTGGACAACATTCGGAAAGAGTTTATCAGGTTGTTGTACAAGAAAAAAATATTTAGAAAAAATATATTAGATAAAAATAAATTATTCTTTTCTCTTAACATTCACCCTATAAATGTGGACTTGGGGGCTTCTAGTCATGAGTATACTTTATTTACATTGATAAGTAAAAGTATTTTAAACATCAGAATGCGCCATTATGCAAAATAATTAAATATAACTCATGTATTGAAAAATAAATCTTCCTTAGGGCCAAGTTAACTAAATTAATATTATTTAAAAATGTACAAATTATGTAAATATTTAAATAGTTATATAATTAATTATATTTCATTATTCTGTATTTTTTTTTTTTTTTTTTTTGTAGGTACTTATATTGTGTATACATACTTTGTTTTATTATGAATATATTTTTTTTGTTATAGTTATTTTTTTTATCTTGTGTGTATCTATCTGAAAGTTGAATTACAATTCCTTTTTTTTCCATAGTCATATGCTAATTATATATTAATGGACGCCTTTATATAATACATAATAATGTATGAATATATTTATTATTATTGGTTAAAAATAATTGAGAATATAAAGATAAAAAATGTAGTGGACTACAGTGTAAAGTATAAATTAAGGACTAATATTGGTTGAGAGGATTAGAAAGGGAAAAGAAGATATTGATATTACAAATATTGTCTATTATTGTTTTGTATATAAGGGTATATATAATATAATTATATAAATATTATGTGTATATTCATGGGCGGATTTGAAAAAAATTTACACATATCCCGGAAATTATGTATTTTTTTAAAATATTTTGAAGCGGCTTTATAAAATATAGTAAAAATATTATTTCATAATTTTAAAATATATCAATATAAAGTCTACATTATAACAAAAATGTTGATACCAAACTGGACCAGTTACGATCATTTTGCCACATTAAATTAAAGTTTACGAAAATTGAATGTAAAGTAATGGGCGCATCAAAAAGTTGCCCCCTCGATGATAGGGGTCATGGTGTTCAGGGCGGACCGTTTTCTGTTGCATTATAAACATAGCGAGTTCGCATTCCAGTAGTTGTTATCTATCTCAGTGCTGACAACAGATAAGATGTGCTCGCACGTATCCAAAAAATATGTTGCAATGATACGCTCGTGTTTGATTTTGGTCGTTATCGGTGTTATTATCACCATCCCATGAATTTGCGTGTTACGTAATTTTTGGGGTATTTATAAACCATTCAAGGGGCATGTACATTTGATAGCCTACCTAGACAATATAAGGCGCAATAAAAAAACATATATATACCTTAATTTTTTCATTATCGGCTGAGACCGAGTGGTCCTTCGATCCTTAGTTGCAAACAATTGGCCTAATTTGTAAGTCATAACTTAATTTTTATTTTTATTATTACGAGTATCAATAGGTCTATACTATAATAAAATTACATAAAAAAACGTTAATACTTTTATAAGATATAATATACAAAAACATTTTGTACAATAAATAATAATAATAAAATAAGATTAGAGATATAAATAATTCTACAAGTAACTCAACACCAAAATATAATAAGATTATGTCATACCCATTTTTAGGGGTTCTGTATAGGATATTCTTAAGAATAATGAAAATCTAATACAGTCGGTAACATCTATAACGACATATTAGGTAAATTATGTTAATTTAAAGAGGCATAATTAATTAAATTTATGACATATTGTAACATAATATGTAAGTTTGTAAAGTTAAAAAAACACTTGTATTCGTAAAATACTATTTTGTTCAAGTATTTTGAAAATATTTTTAATACGTTTTGTATGCGAATACTAGTATTAGTATTTTAATACTTTTTTAAAAGCATGTTTTAGAAGACTGGAATTATTATTATAATATTAGATTGAATTACAAATAACAATAAAATGGCAAGTTGAGTTGCTAATATATAAAACATTTTCTATATGAAAATTATGTTTTGGAACCGATAAGGAAGAACTTCTATAATTTATAGTTTCCGATTATTTATTTAAAAGAAAAATAAATGTTTCAGTTCGGTTCTCGTTTCCAAAATTTTTTACGGTTCTGGTTTTAGAACTAGTTCTTTTCGGTTCAGTTTCAGTCCCTGTTGTGAATTTCGTCATTTGTCGATTCCGCTGATTGTTCAGTGTTTGAGCTTTTTAATATAATATCGTTTTCACCAGATAAACAATGTTTAGTAGAAGTAGAACCACCCCATACCTTCTCCTCTTCATTTTTATCATTCAACCGACTTGCAGTATGACGGTGTTCTAATTCGCCTACATTTACATTATTTAAAAAATATACGAATATTTGAATAAAAATAATTTTTACCGAACTACAAACAGAACCGGTTTAGTATATGATTACTCACTCACTGATATTAACTGATCGGAAACGGATTTATGCATACAAAAAAATCATCAAAATATGCATATAAAAATACTATAATATGCTACAGAATATGAATTTAAAAATTAAAAAACGTAAAATTGTTTTAAAATATGTAAAACATGCAAAATAAAATTGGTGTTATTTTAACAAAAATTATACAAATCGTTCACATTTCTTGTCAGAGAAATAAAGTAATAAAGTCTACTTTATTATACACTGGGAAGTTGTTACCACGTGATTTTAAAATATTTAGTATTCAAAAACACAATTTTACACATTTTTATAGCTGAAAATTTCCCTAAAACCTCCACTTCTGAATTTTGGTTTCATAATCAGGGCTTTCATTTGTCCTGATTTGTGCCCGAATTTCAACGCTTGTGCAGCAATCCCTGAGATTTTATTCGCATATTAAAGTGGGGGTGCTGTGGAAACTTGCATTTCATAATTTTTGATTATATCTTTATGAAACAAGCCTAAATATCATTCATTGAGTTTAAATACAACAATATAGTATCTATTTATAGAACAATTTTAAAATTGTATTTATACATTATTTTATTATGATTCAAATTATTATTGACTTTGGAAAGTATTTTTTTTCAATCACAGGCTAAATATAGGTAGGTACATTTACAATTAATGTTAAATGTAATTCTTAGTCATACATATTTAATGTTTTCATGCTAATAAATTACATAAAAATAATTTTTTTCTTAATTTTTAATTTTGACTTTTCAAAATTATGCTTAAATTGCCTATATTTTACTTCTGAAAAATCTAATGTTCCCGTTTTAAGGGGTTATTATAGGCAATTTAATTACAAAAAAAAAAAAAAAATATAGTTATTTAAAATGTTTTCAGCGTCAATTTTATTATTGCTTTCTATCTATTTATTTGTATATATTTTAGCACCTTTTAGCACCTCCTCCTTCAGAATTTTCAATTTTCAATCATGCCATTTGTTCTACGTATGTACTGATTTTGGACTTTTACATAGCACTCCCTGACTAATAAATTAATAAATAAATCTCTGGAATTAATAAATAATTTATATAGTTCTGTTTCTGTGACTATATTTTTCAAACATTTTCATTTTCATATATTTGCGAGAATAATATAATTTTCTTTATAACATTTTTAATAATTTTTTAATTTTATTTTTATATTTATGTTATTATTAAATATCTTTTGTCGAATTTAAATACAGCCATACAGTATGTATTTTTATAATAATTTTAAAATTGTATTTATACATTATTTATTATTTATTTAACACATGTTTATAATGTTTCCACTTTTACAATAGATTTATATAATATACTAGCTGAAGAACCTGGCCTTTCACGTGTACATTTTTTTGTGTTACGTATAATTTTTTTTATCAGTTTTTATATTACAGGTTGTTTTTAAAACTTGTATATTTAATAATATTATTATTATTTAATGTTTAAATATGCTTATCGAACAAAAACACTATGCTGAGTCTTAGTACATGTTCTTGTATTTTATTTAATATAATTATTTCTCTTTTGTGATCATTTTGATCAAACTGTGATCAGAAAGCCAAAAGTAGTTTTTAAACGAATATCATGATTACACAACAGTAAAAAATATTACATATATAGGACTTTTTTTAGATTACTTTTAAAATATATTTTAAAACGTTTTAGTTGTTAAATTTTCATTATTCTAAAAACTTCATAAAAATTGTACTATATAAAACCTCTTAAAAAATGGTTGATATAGCGTTTTTTTAATTTAAACATAAATAAATTTAAGATAAATGTACAAAAAATAATCTAAATTTTATTTTAGATATTGTTTATAATTATCCTGTAAGTTATAAAAGATAATACAAAATAGAAGTAGGAGTAACATTAACAACAAGTAAGTAACGTTAAGTTAATTAACTTATCTACAATTTTTTTCATTTTCCAATTTTATTTTATAAAATATTTTAAATTTAAGTTCAGTATGAATGTATTGGGTATATTTACATTACTCATTGGCCTAGCATTGGGTTCAGACAATTTTTTAACAATAAGCCAAGGAAAAATTAACGGAAGTACATTGGAAACAAGAAATGGGAGGAAATTCAAAGCGTTCCAAGGTATACCATACGCAAAACCACCAATTAATGATCTTAGGTTTAAGGTAAATCATACGTTAATGCGTTAAAGTTAAACATTCTAAATGTAATTATTTTTTAAAAACAATATTTTCATGTTTAATGTTAAGGATCCGATAGCTGCAGATCGGTGGGATGGTGTTTTAGACGCGACCACTGAAAAAAATATGTGTATACAGAAGAATATATACATGTATGAAACATCTAATACACTTTTAGGGGACGAAGACTGTTTATATCTAAATGTATACACACCCGATGTAAGCCTTCGATATGGATATATCGTTTATGTGTTGAGAACACATTTATTGTTGTAATTTTATATTATTATTATCGATATAGATCGCGAAAGAGGATCAGAAAGAATTTTTACCGGTCATGGTCTGGATATCTGGTGGAGGTTATAGCTCCTGGCATGGAGGTTTGAGTTTGTTTGGTCCTCATTATTTGTTAGACAAGGATGTCGTTGTCGTGTCATTTAATTATAGAGTCGGGCTTTTCGGTAAATCATTATCGATATAGAATTTCCTTTAGAGATCGAATTATTCAATATTAATTTTGATTCATTTTTATAGGATTTTTAAGTGCCGAAGACGATACTTTACCGGGTAATTATGGAATGAAGGATCAAGTTTTAGCTTTGAAATGGGTAAAAAATAATATTGATAAATTTGGCGGAGATCCGAAAAAAGTCACAATATTTGGTGAAAGTGCTGGAGGCTCCAGTGTTGGATTACATCTGTTATCACCCCTAAGCAAAGGTAAACGTTGAATATGATAATTTACAAAGATTTAATTGTTTACATTCATTTTTAGGATTATTTCACAAAGCGATAATGGAAAGCGGAACTCCCTTAGAGCGATGGTCTGTATCTCCACCTGGCTGGGCTAGACGAAGAGCTTATGCTCTCTCTACTATTGCTGGGTGTTCAAATGATTTAAAGGAATTAGGTTCATGTCTGAGGCTTATACCCGCCGAATTATTGGTTGATCTATTACGCAATTTCCTCGTAAATAATATTTATATTTAATTATATTATTTAACTTATTGGGTTATAATATATACTATACATCAAAGTTTTTCGTGTTATAGTTTGTGTAAGAGTTGTTTTTTATGTGTGTAAGTTATAATTATGCGTTTGATCATTTTTATTACTATTTTAAGCTTTAAAAACTTAAATATTTTTTACTAAAATTATTCCTAGTTTTTGCTGTAAAAATATTGTTGCAATATTTTTTTCAATATATTTATATATAGGTATGGAATGCTTATCCGATAGTTACGTTTATGCCTGTTGTTGAAAATTGTAGCAAAACAGGAGCATTTTTGTGCAATTATCCTTTACTTGACTTTAAACAAGAATCCAATGTTCCTGTATTGATGGGAATGAACTCTGGCGAAGGTGGTCTCTTTGCTGCCCGTAAGTAGTCCTTAACGAGTTTTGATTATTATTTAACATATTTTGAAACCTTTTAAATTTTGTAATGAAAATTATTTTAATTACCTATCACGTATTTTTTTATAGGAATGTACAATAGTTCCAACGATTTTGTTGATATTCAATTGCAGAAAGATTTTAATGAATACGCATCTACGTTACTTGTTTATAAATATACGGCAAAATTGTCCGATTTACCGGTTATCGGTAAAAAGATTTATGATCGCTATTTTCCTGACGGGAATATGGATAATCCTTTGGTCACCGTTAAAGTAAGTTTACCCATACTATTAAAGTCGTAAAGGATTTAATATTTAAGTTATGGAAATACTAAAAAATTATAGTAAAAAATAGTATTCTTGTGCCTCATCACACAATAAAACTCTCCACTTTTTGCCTTGTCGAAGCCAAATAAAAAAGTCGTCATCTTTTAAAATATTCAGAATTAAACTAACAACTGAACGACAACACATAACTTAATTGAAGATTTTAGTGTAGTAAACCTCACAGAACCAAAATAAGATTTTTTTCATGGAACAATTTAAACTATTAAAATTAAATAGAATTTTATGACATTAGTTCTTCAAAAATTACTATTAAACGATAAAAGTAAATCAAGGAGGTACTTCATATGGCAGATAGAATACAAGGTAAGGAAATTGGTTCATCAGTTCTTCGGTAGTCGGACCGGACAATGTATTACTATTATTTTAGATTTGAAAGAAATGATAAATCATTACATTCCATAAAATATAGTTCTGAAGGGTATAATATTTATTTTTATTTAAATTGTAAATGAAAAAATGACCACTATAAGTAAAAACTGTAGAATTATTTGGTATCAAAAATATTTTTTTGAAAAGTATTTTAAATAAATTACACTAATTATCCTACCTGGTTCTGCCAGTGACCTAAATGTACATTTCCCCTTTATATGCATTATAAGAAATGATATTAATGTTTTATTTAAATATTTTATTATATTTGATTTTTGACGTTGAGTGAAAAATAAAACCCACTTTCCTTCCCCCAAGAATTAAATTTGTACTTACACCGATAAGTATATATAATATCGTATAAATATATACCTAAATTTTATAATGAATATTATGACATTATGTATACATATGGTGTATGTAGTCATATGCCGTATAAAACGTAGTTATTTTGAAGAGTATGGAAAAGTATTAATTGAAACCAATACCTTATCAATAGCATATACACTCCAAAACATCTACTCGACTCTATGTTACTCGAAAATTTGCTCACAGTTTCCCCTTGCTCTGCTCAAAATTCTAAATTAATATATATGCATTACATAATGTAAATAAGTATACACTGTGTACATTGTACGTGTAGTATGTACATAAGTATTTTATTGCTTAGCTTGTATTTGTACAAACCTGCATTCTGTATACAGCGTAAAATTGTAGTTATTCTTCAAGCTTAAGAAAACTGTTGAAAAAATGAAAAATTACCAGCTTGAACCTATTTTCTATAGTTAACATTCAATCGCCAAAACTTCTACTCAAGTCCTTTTGGTCGAGAAGTTTTTCACAGAATAAAAAATTTATAAAATAAACATCACTGTTAAATCACTAGATTCTTTACTCCTCTCAGAATCTACAGTTTGTCAATTAAAATCTAATCACATTATTGTAAAATCAATTTTAATAGGTTCATATTTACAACATGATCTAATTATTATCTGTTAATCAGAAAATTTTTTGTATTACTTACAGATGGTCAGTGGTGGACTATTCTTACAAGGAATTTTAGATACGGCAACTAATCTATCATCGCCGGTATATTATTATATATATGATCATGAGAATGCTTTTTCATATAATCAATTGTTCGGACCATGTACTAAAAACTTGGGTGTAACACATGGTGATGAATTGACGAGTCTGTTTTATATCACTGGTCACGTACCATTGAAAGGTGAAGATCTCAAAGTGTCCAATCTGATGGTAGACTTATGGACACGATTCGCCAGCAACCAGTATGTATAACCAATAATTATTATAAGATATTCATTTTTTAATGATTTCAATAAATATTTTCATCGAAATTAAAAGTATATTTTTTATATTATTTAAAGAAAAGTGACCATAGATGGTAGCAATACAGGAAAATTGTGGCCAGAATTCAATTATGATGATATGAAATATGTATTGATTAATTCAAGCGATACTTTTATATTAGAGAAACCGTTTATAGAGGAATACGAATTTTGGAATAGTTTGCCACTGTTGTCTAATGTGCGGAAGTTTGAAGAACCGTTACAAAAATCTGAACTTTGATTTAAAAATTTAAAAAAAACAATACAATTTTTATTTAGAAAAATATATATTTCATTTTAAATTAACGTTTATTGTAATATATTTATATGCATATCGGGTTTATTAAAAAATTGTTTAGTTAAAAATAAAATTGTCAAAATTGAAGAAATATGTTATTTATTTTTATTTATTTATTATATATATATATAACGGGCTGGATTCCAAATTTAAATAAAATTAATGTAGTACAGTGATTAGTTAGTAAAACATGCATTAAAGTAATTCAAAGAAGAAAGTATAAAACAAATATAAAATAAAATAATCAGTGGCATAGGAGAAGAGAAACAGAGGCGCCGTTGCCCCCCAGGTACAAAGAAGTTATACTTTTGTCCCCTCGGATAAAATAAATAATCAACAAAAAAATTCGTAACATTTAATAATAAATAATACTCAACGGTTACATTTTTGTAATCTATCAATAATAATTATCATTCTCTTATAATATATAATATTTGAATTATTGATTTTTTTTATAACATCATTTTGTATTAATATGTTCCTTTTATATTACTATTATAGCACTTTGTACAATAATAAATATAATATTAGTATGAACCAAAAAGTGGTTTTCACAATAATTCTATAAATCATACAATCTTATAGGATAATAAAATAATAATAATAATCATATAATAGGATCGAAAAATTATCGTGCATTTTTTTAAGATCTAAAAATAAAATATACATATACGAGTTTTTAGTTGCTACATCTGTGTCAGTTGTGGATTTTGTTTACATCCCGCAGAAATATGAAAAAGTACATTATTTTTATACTACTTTTTTTAAAAAAAAAATATTGATAAATATGAAAAGTATTGTATAATATATGACTTTATCTAGTAATGCGAGGAAGTCTATCTCACCGGAAAAATGTGACCGCAACCCAGCAGTCTCCCAGGAATCAACAAGGCTGGACAAGCCAAGAACACGACCAACAGTTACGTAACCAGGCGGGGGATAATTAATATGTAAACTATAAGATTTTATGTATAATAAAAACTAAAATTAAATTTTTTGTATAGGTAAATATTAATTATTTACAGAATTCTTTCTTCAGATTATATGTGATAGTAAATATTGCTCAGTTCATTTCTAAGTACGAACTTTGATGCTGGATTCCCAATTTTTATACGTAATAATAAAAATAATAAACGATATTTCCATAAATATTTTAAAAATAATTTCTTTTACTTAATATACATATTTATAGAAACAGCACGGTTAGAAATTGTAAATGTTGATACTGGTATCACAAGCCAGCAAATTACGTTATATTTCGATTTTCAAAACGGTTTGATTTAATTATTATATTAATACATCTGAAGATTTTCATTTTGAACTGTTGAAAAAAAATTTTGAAAATTTTAAAAGTACGTACCTATTTGTTGAATTATGGTACTATTAGGATTTGTTTTCGAAGCCTGACCAATATTCTCAAGTGACTGAAAATGTCGGCGGATTGTTTTATGGCATATTCGTTCAACGTACATTCTACTGGGCTTATTGAACAGGACACCATTTCATCTCTTGTTTACTCTGAAAATTATCGTTGTGTTCCCTATTGCGTAGAAGTAGTGATAATGAAGTAGTATTATTCTAAATTCAAAAGCAAAGACATATAATTGTATTTTAAAAACGATACTTAACAAAAAGTAATTTAATATGACTGATTGTCTGAGAATCTACTAACTAATAAAAACAGATTTATAACAATATTTTACATAGGTATAAACGATTAAGTATAACTTATATACTTAAATCAAACTGGGTTGATAATATTTTATTTTATTTTTAAAAGTTAACACTAAACGGCTTTTAAAATGGGAATGACATAAAAGAAATTATTTGACAAGGAAAAAAAAGAAACAAGATAGGTAGTAAAGTAAACATAAAAGAATGATTGTAGAGTAAAGTCAATAGATAATATTACAATAGAGGCAAAAAAAAAGAATAAATAGTAAAGTAAACATAGTTATGATCAAAGGAAGTGGAGTGGCTGGGAATAGAGAACGGTGACTGGTTGCGAGTAGAGTAGGAAGGAACTCTAAAACCAATTTTTTCAAGAATATTTAGAGCATCCAGAGATCCTTTTAAAAGAGAGACAACGAATTACTGGTCAGCAGCAATCCAGCAGCAGCCTAGAAGAGATAGTTTGGATCTGAAGGGTGGTACGGATGAGTGAGTAGTCATGATCGGTAACAGGGATCCTGAGAATGTAGGAAGCATACAAAAGAAATCTGTTTTGAACACGTTCAAGGCGAAGTTGATCTTTCGCAAGAAAAGGGTACCATATAATGTACCGTACTCAAGATGTGGTCTAACGAACGAAAAATACAAAGTACGGAGACATAGTGCTGATTTAAATTGTTTTGTGTTACGTTTAATGAAACCTAGTATGTATTTTTAATGCTCTGCTGACAGTGATATTAATATAGTGTTCAAAGGAAAGAGTTGAAGAATAATAAATCTCAAGATCTTTAACAATTGATACTCGTTGAAGTTGAGAGTTATTAAGAAAATAAGAGTAAACTAAAGGTGAACGGGATCGGGAGAAAGTAACTACTTGATACTTAATCAAGTTGAGATTTAAGCCTATGTTAGTGACCCAATGGCAAAAAGAATCAAGTTCATCTTGTAAATTTCGGCAATCAGAAAGAGTGTGAAATTTGTGGAATATTTTTAAGTCATCTGCATAAAGTAAGAATTTCACCGGTTTTAAATTGGCAGAAATAGAGTTCACAAATAGGTAGAATAAAAGAGGACTAAGAGGCCTACCTTGTGGAACCCCAGATGGAACTACCACTATTTCAGACTGAGTATTATTAATTTTAACAAATTGTTTTATACCCGAGAAATAAGAAATGAGAAAAGCCAAAAGTGGGTTAGGTTACACATCCCTAAATTCATAAGTTCATTCGAGAATACGTTGTGGTCTACAGAATCGAAGGATTTGCAAAAATCGGTTATAATGACGTCAACTTGAGAGCGGTTTTCAACGCAGTCAAAGATAAACGAGTTAAACGAGAGACTACAAGTAATAGTGAACTTCCTTGGCCGATATCCATGCTGTTATGGGATAATTATATGATTCAGGCTACGTTTAATGCAATTGTAAACAATAAGTTCGAAGTTTTAGTTTTAATATTATTAAATATCATTCTATATTGAAATATATATTATGATCAGAGTCGTAGTAGGGTTCATTAACACTTTTGGCAATGTAATAAATGTGCGACATTTTCGATAAAATATTTCCATGAAAACGTAAAGGAGCACAAAAAAAATATCATTCGTATATACCTACTTATTTTTCTCAGAAATAATTGGGCATTATTATGATTGACTTTCTTTATTTTTATGTCACTTTTCCGTTGCACTCTTTGACTGAGTCACTTTTGTCATATCGTTAATACGGCTTTAACTTACATACTAAAACGTGCTTAAAAAAATTAGATAACTTCTTTTGCACAAAGTACAAATGCAAAGAGTAAAATAAAATTTCAAAACCTAAAAATATGTAGGATAACGTTAGTGGTATATTATATTAACTATATATTATAAAAAATTGACATGAAAAAATTATGATAGTTTCTGGAGTAATGGAATTCTGGAGTATGGTTGTACAATATTTTTTTATTTATTATTTTTGACGCTATTAATGTAAAATATGTATAACGTTTTCAAACTTTGCCTTTGAATATGTAAAAATATTTAATAATTATGTAATTAATTTCATTAAAACAATGCATATAATGCCTATAATAGGTACATTAATTTTTTCTTAAATTTTTCGCATATTGACGAACAAGATAATATTGAAATTTTTTTAAAGTATTTACTACTACTATTTATTCGATATGATTATACTTCAAGAATTATTATATAAAAAATATTATATGAAAAGTATATACGTGGTAATAGCATATGAAGGCGTAGGTGCAACAACCAGACATCTCCATTTTTTTTCAAAAATCACTTTTTGCATATTCCTAAAGGAAATTAAAATCCCTGCCGATTGGTGCAACAATCAGACAAATCCGACTGTTAGACACGGAGATATATACAAAATGGAGATGTCTGTTTTACTTTTTGTTGCAACAACAAGACTTCTCCGGACATGTCTTGTTGTTGCGCCGAACGTTGTAACAAAATAACTTGTATACCTAATTTTTTCTGTTATTCATATTACTTTAAATCGTTATTTTTCAAGATTTATATTTTAACTTGTTTTATATACTAATAAAATAAAGGTAACATTTTTATATTAACAAAAAAATATGTATCTTATTGTTATTGATTTGTATAAAAGTATCAATGTTTAAAACCATGCGCATAATATTATTAATATTATAATGTATTATTACCAATGATAATATTATTAGTGCAAAAACCAGACATCTCCAACTTGATTTTGGATTTTGTAAGTTTAGGAATTTGATTTTAATAACTTGGTTATTGGTATCCATTATAACCCTAAAATTAGATTTCAAATATATTTTTTATAAATTTTTATATTCTATAGTTATTTTTTAAAATAGTTTTTGTTTCTCCTGAACAATTTCAAAATTTGGAGATGTCTGGTTGTTGCACCCACCTCTTCATATACAGGTGGTCAATTATTTGTATTAACAAATCACATTTCAAAAATATTCTTCCTATATAATAATATAATAAATAAAATAATATATAAATATATATTTTATATAAATCTCGAGTTCTGACCAATCTGCTGAAATTCAAATTATTTTTTCTGTACTGTCATGAAATGGAAACGTAGAAAAAATAAATGGTTGGTGGGATATAAAAATATATTAAAATAATATAAATATTTATATAAAAAGGATAATTTGCGGAAATTTGGTATATAGGTATATAATTGATATATGGATATTATTATTCTGTAATCGGGATTATTATGAAAAATTGATATATAAATATATATATTTTTATTTTTTATTTTTTATTATAATTATACGGGCAACGCCCTTTCATCATACAACATTTGAGATAACAATATTAATATATGTTCACAATAACTAAAAGTAAAAACATAGATATTTTACATCAAATTAAAAGTAAATCGTTAAAGGCAGGATCTGCATTGGCTATCGACATGAGACGCCTTAAAGGTTCATTAGCCATATAATTGGTGGTGGAATGCGGAACATAAAAGGGAGCAGTGGAACGAGATGAATGGGACGGGACTTTAAAACATATTAAAGATAAAAGGATTGGTGAACCGATGTCATTGTTTAATAACCCTGCCAAAAATTTACTACCAGCGATACGTCGACGCTCAGCTAAGGAGATTAAGCTAAGAGCAATAACAACTGGCATATAATTACGAGGTTCACAAGGAATTTTTAATCTGAAGCTAGCATATCGCAGAAACCTGCGTTGGACACGTTCAATTTGTTTTGAATTATCAGCAGTATGAGGGTCCCAGACGACAGCTCCATATTCCAAAATGGGTCGCACAAGTGCACAAAAAAAGTGTTTTTAACGACGATTCCAGTTGAAGGTCATTTGCCAATCGGATGATAAAACCAAGGGTTTTAAGAGCTTTGCAACAAATGTGTTCAATGTGGGTACTTGGGTCAAGATTGTAGCTAAGCTTGAAACCTAGGTCCGTGACACAGTCGACAGTACGGGAATGAGCATTACCATTAAGAAAGTAAGGGAATGCAAGAGGAGAGCGAGATCTGGTGAAGGTTATAATCTTGCATTTAGGGAAGTTGAGTGTTAAACCCGAGGTATTAAACCAATTAGAGAAACGATTCAAATCAGATTGGAGTTTTATGCTGTCATCAAGTGTACATATGCGTAGACAAAGTTTAATGTCGTCGGCAAAGCAAAGAAAACGACAGTGGTGTAAAACACGATGGAGGCTGTTAATATAAAAAGGGAGAACAAAATTTTAAAATATATTATATTGTAATATTTTGAAATATATATTTTACATATATTTTAACATTTATTGTAATTTGTACAATGTATATTTTAATAACCAAGAGTTTTTTTCTGTGCATTTCAAAGAATAATAAGGAATGCAATATTGTAATTTGTAAGAATCGTTATTCCGAATGTAATAATAGTCAAATCGTACTCGGTCTGATGTCAAAATGTGTTATATAGTCCGGTATATAACATACCTACTAAAAGTATTTTTTTTTCGTATTCTCCAGAGGGGACTATGTTTCTCCCTTGCCTCCCTAATTGGCACCAATGTACAGGGGGCTTTAACCAAAAGGGGGATAGAAAACACAGTGAGGTGTTAGGTTTACTGACCCTTGAATTATGAGCAATTCAAAATTCGATTTTGGACTACCCAAAAAAGTGACTTTTAGTATTTTATACCTATATCTTAGGGTACAACACATTTTGTCACCGGTCCGACCTTTAGTCTAACGCCATTGAATGCGTTGCGGCAATTCATAAAATGTCTCCTCTGCCGTGCCTGTAATCGTATACCATTACTGGAGCATTTATGTGTACCCACAATTCTGATTACGTTTTTTATCATTTTAGTGTATCTCGGTCGGTTAAGCGTGTGTATATAAATTTGATAAGCAAGTGATGGTCGGAAGTTCAAACCTAATCGCCGGAATTAAGATTTGTGGCAAAACTTACAGCAAAATAAAAAAACACGTTCCGATAAGGTAGTAAAATAATAAGATTGAGGTGGGGATACAATATAAATGATTGCTTGCAAGTTTTTTTTTTTGAGGGGAGGGGTTCAGGAGAACGATTCAATGTTGCATTGAACCTTGCCATGCAGTGTTGTATGAACCTTCAAAAATTGTTCAAATAAGGTTGACTGAAAGGTTTAGCAACATTCAATCAAACCAAATTTAATGTATGAATACCTATTTAGAATCTCTGGATTTTCATTCACTCGTTCGAATCAGTTTATTCCACAAAATAAAATATTTTTAAAAAATTGCGTTTCTTATATACGCAGCTTTGCGCCGTGTAGTGACTTGAATCCCTGTGGCGTTTATTTAAACAAATACAATAGCATGTTCCGTTTTCAATATTAAATAACAATAACGATCGTTTTTAAATACACGATCGCAAGAAATCAGACATCTCCATATTTCGGCTAAAATCGGTTTTATATCTTTTATTATTACAAAAAATGTTTTACGTCAATAACTGGTGTAAAAATCAGATATATCTTATGATTAAATACAAATGGAGATGTCTAGTTAAGTATAGATATAGGTTTTTAACAATTGAATCATTCGATATACACACAGTAAAAATTTAATAAACTTGTAATCATTTTAGTTTGTGTACTTACTAATTGAAAATTGTTATTATTATTATTATTATTATTATTATTTCCATTCGTAATTTTAAATTGTAAATAAAATAGTATATTAAGATAATATTACGCTTTGAAGTATCTATATATGGTAAGGTCTTCAACGAAATACTGTTTATTCAATAGTCAATATAAAGTTGTGGTCGGTTCAAAGTAGCACGATTCGATTTGGACGTAAAATATAATATAGAAACCACGAACAAATAATGTATTTATTTTTCAAAAGAATACATAGGTATATTTCTTGTATTTTTATTGTTTTTGTTCACATTATAATTAAATAACTACAGCGTGCAAGATGTGGGTTGTCCCCTGCAGAGGGTTTTTCGAATTTAAAATTTACAGAATAATATACATTCATTGTAGTATCAACAATGTATTGCGCATTGATATTATTACTGAATTATTATTACGGGATGATGTTACACCCATATTTGATGAGGCCGTTTCACAAAATTATACTATAGATACCCACGCAAAACGTAGACTGTGGCGTTATTTTAAATTTAAACACATAAATATAAGGACTATTTTGAGAGCATCTCAAAAGGTTAAAATTGTCTTTAAAATAATTATAATTATGATCATTAGTCCTATCTTAAAATTTGGGAATACATATTTCAAAATTGTATAGTTTGATTTTTAAGGAATGCAATTTTATTATATTTTTCGTTAGGCAGTAGGAAAGCGTACATACCGACCTAAAGTCAGCATATAACTATGAAAAATGCAACTTTTTTATACGAATATACAATATATATATATATATATAGGTATAGGTATGTATATTTTTTTGTATAATTATCTATTAATATTTAGTGTTGAAATGTTCACGTTTATAGTAAAAATTTGGAATATAAAACTCACAAAATCCTAGCAATTTTAAATATTTTTACAAAATCATTTTTGTTTATTGGTATTTGGCAATCCGTATTTGATGTATAATAGTTCAAATTACAAAAAAATGTGGTTACTATCTTCACGGTTATACAAAATTACCAAAATTATGGAGAAGTAAGACAAAACAATTTCGCATATAATTTAAAAAAAATTTAAATATGTTGAGTAACTCCTGGTATTGTGGCAAATTATATTCGCCAAACTTGCTTGTATAACGATTATTTTGGTAATAAGTAGGACTCGGATTTCAATGCATTTACATCTTTTTTTGGAATGTCTTACACGATGCTTTCCAAGCTATAAATGTATTTCAAGTACTCCATGTTGTAATTACAAATTTTTTTGTGGGAATTTTTGACGTTTTTAATGCATTTTTTAATTTTTCGAGACATTTTTGACCTATTTCTCGTATTATGACTATGACTGATAAAATCGATTTCATTAAAATAAAAACATAGTACTACGTACCATAAATTATTTTTATTTTGAACTATATAACATCTGGTCATTTGGTTTTAAATTAGACAAGGCTAAAATTTGTCTTTATGTCACACCAACCAATTTATTAGCCAATTTAATTGCATACAACTTTTATCGGAGTATTTTTCTTACGAGCAATAATAATGTATCATTTATTACTAATAAGGAATAGGGTATTATAGTATGTCACCTTCAATATATATTGTCAGATTTGTATCGAGTTAATTTAAATGATCTTTATGATTACTATACAAGTTTCGTTTAAAATTCGATTAGCCGGCAAAAAATAAACCTTAGGAGAATTGCTCGGTAAAATGTATTTTTCAGCATAGTAGCATAATATTTCTTTTCGGTTTTAAACGGAATTGAAAAAAAAGTGCCGTGAGACTATAATATTGTAATGGATCAGATTTAATTACCGTTTTTTTCTACCGATTCCACGTGAAAACGATCGACTACAAATCCTTGAAGGATGTTAATGGTTTTTTTTTTTTTTTCACTTGTCTCTCCGTTTGTAAGACCCAGTAGTCTTTGAGATCGAAAATTACAGACCTTCGCCGCCCATAAAACATCTCTATCGACCGCTGGATAGTGTTTATATTTCTTCCGTTTAACGTGTATACTTTCTATAGATATATATGGTTTATAACATATACCATAGATGTAAATATACAAAGTGTGTGTGGACTGCCCTGGGGTTAGGAACGCAAAACAAACATTTTACGTTGTAATTACCCGGTCGGTCGTATTTTATTGGGATTACAGACAATAACAATTATAATTATTATACGAAATAAAACCGGAGTCAATGGAGATAATATCACCGATAACATCTTACATAAATGTTTTTTACAATATTTTCCTTAGCTCGTATATTAATATTTTACATTAATACATATTATATTGTGTTCGTCGTGAAAAAAATGCATAACTGACGTGTGTGCATAATTATGTGTGTCATACCATGTTGGCTTTGGGTCTCTTGAAAACACGTCCGGAAATTTTGTGATCACTTTTATTTTCGATGTTATAAGGCGTGTGTGAGCCGATAGCGTCAGCGGAATGAATTAATCATCGTCCAAAGATGGAATAATCGTTTTAGAAATATCATAAACGTCTAAAACGCTACAAGAAGAAAAAAGTAAAAAAAAAACTTAGCATGTTAAAAAAAGTAATATATTATGTCTTTTGAGAAATCTTCATATGCCTATAGGTATAAATATGATCATTTTTATGAGCAGATCTCCGCAGAAAATATACATAACTCTACACTTTACAGCGAGACAAGAACATATGAAAACTATAATTTATAGAAAAAAAATTATACTCTGCGGTGAATATTTTCATCCATTAGTTTTGAGAATTGCGCGAGAGAAACGGCTATTTTTTTCTCTCCCGATTTAAATTTTGGGTTTATCAATAATATTGAAAAATAACATACTTTAAGTACCTTTATAATCACATTAACTACTGTAAATGAGTACGCATAATATGTAACAATGAGATCTATATAGTGTTTTAGGCGAAAAGTTGTACACAGAAATATATATATATATATAAATAAAATAAACATCTTTGTGTATCCAACAGATTCTTAACTCCCCTTATAATCCAAAAATGTACAAAATGCGGGATTATATACAAAATAAAATATTGTCAACGCATATTCACTAATAATTAAAATTAATCTAGTTAAAGACTGTAAGGATTAAATAAAACTGATAAAATACATAATAACTACACTAAAATTGTTTTTTTATTTAGGGGTCACGAAATTAAAAGAAACTTAATCCTCCCAAAATTACTTTTAACATATTATGAATAGATCTAAAAATAATTAGTTTATAACAACTCTTTATTTAAAAATGCACAGTTATTTTAAACTTTTAAAAAATTAACATAAATAAATATATTTTGTTTTATTGTAACATTGGTCGTATTAATGAACATTTTAACTGTATAGTATTATAATATTTACATAATTAAGAACATAATAATTTAAACTCTATAGATCTACCTTGTATTAGTAAAAGGTATATAATTATAAAGTTACGATATTATATCAGGGACTAAATATATATATATATATATATATATATATTATTTTTTTGGTATCGACGATAAGTACTTTTTGATTAATTTAAAATGCGTTATGATAATTATTAATCTAACTTGATATAATATTTGATCCTTAATTATATTGTTAACTAATAGATAATATTATACAATCATGGAATGGATTTATATGTATAAAACAGAAAAAGTTAAAATATATATTAAAAAATATAGAAAAACACCATCTGGTGTTACTTGCAATAAAAAGTGAAAATACACTAAAAATATCGTCAAGAAAAATTCTAAAAAATGCATAAAATTCAACAATTTCAAAATGATTATCGTAAAATTTATATTGAAATAGTATGTAGGTACTACTTAAAAAAATGCGTTTTAAACGAATATAAGTACGAGAAAGTTACAAATACACAAAAATACAAAAAAAAAAAAAAGTAGTAATCCTGAAACTTCTGAATCAAGTGGTGGAGGTTGATCTATGGATCCCTTAATATGTTCCTGTACAGAATAATGTAGTATAAAGTATTATTATCGTAATAGAATTTAAAGAAATTAAAAAAACTATTTTTAGGGAAGTTTGGTATAATATATTTTCAATTTAATTACAATTTTTAGTAGTTTATACCTTTACGCTTAAAAAGATTACTAGGCAAATTAAAAAAAATCTTTACAAAAGAACCACTAGAATGAACTTTCTGTCAAAAAATTCTTTATACCCGAAACTTCTATTTGACTCCTTCAACCTTAAAAGTTGTTTTCAGAAAATAAAAACGAAAACCATTATACATATACAACCAAAAGATCCCTCCACTGAGAATCTAAAAAGGTAGAAAATATACAAAACAAAATTCAAAATCAATAATAAATTATAGACTTTAGTCAATAAACCTATGTATATATGTTATGATTTTCTATTCTATTAAAATTTTATTATTAAAATTCATTCCCAAATTATAAACTATAATTGTTTTTTTTTCATGAAAAACCGAAATGATATTTTAACCTACAAAACTCATAATATAGGTGTTATTACTATATGAAGCACGTATTATTGTTCATTATATGTTGGAACTACTTAACCAAAACTTTATACTTAAATAGAAATAGAAAAAACTTTACATTTTATAATAAATTGTCGTCATTTAAAATTGAATATACGGGTAGTTGTGTTTTACACAATATAATATTGGGGTTAAAAACCTCTCTCTTCTAGATGATTTTAGAGCTAGTTGGGCTACTGATAATGGGTGAGCATCTATTTACTTTAAGGAGTAAATCACTGAAAATATATTTACAATCATATAAATGAATGCACATAAATATCTATGTAATATAATACTAGAATTACATAAAATTATGCAAAGATTTTATACAATAACGGGAAATATACTCACGTTTTTGAAATCGGCTATGTTTCGTACACTCAAATGTTTTTGTGCGGTGATACGATCTCCAAATTTAATTTTGAATACAAGGTCTTACTGTAAAAATGCTTTAAAAATATGTCCTTATTTTTACCATATTCAACTGTGATTAAATAAGCTAGTAATTAATAACAATAAATGAAAAACGAAAATCGTAGTATCAAAAATAATCTTGTCATTTTTACAGTGAAAAAATTCGATTTCAGGACTTGAAGATGTTCGGACATCTTTTCTATTTCTAAAGAAATAGTTTTATAGTACTTATTACCTATGTACCTATGCCCCTTAAATGAATTCAACAACTTATACATAAATTACATGAAGTTATTAATATTTATAATTATTATTTGCTTCATTTTAGAATATATATATATATATATATACTTATTTATTTAATATGACTTTTAATTTGTATATTTATAATCGTTTTCCTAAAAAGTATGTTTCGAGTTATTCAATATAGTCTTGAACTGAATGTATATGACATTTTTAAGACTTTTTAATAGTAGTTTAAAATTTTCCTGTGTTAGTATCATTTTATATTGTTATGGTAATTGTTTAAAAAAATATGTTTACGCAAAACTGTTAAAACAAGGCTATAAAGTAATTATGTAGTTCAAATACACATCATAATATTGATATAGAAGACTATATTTTAGAGTGAACTTCGTTTTATATAGTTTTATTTTTCTTTATTAATTTATAAATAAGAAAAATGTATCGTTGATTAATTACTAATTAGTAACTAATTAACTTTTAAAACTTAAATAACAGTTTTTTAATAAGAAAATTATAATATTATTTAATTATAATTAGTGTTTCAACTATAATATAACTTTAAAAGAACCTATTTTAACAGTTTTATGTAAACATGTTTACCACTAATATTTATTTTTTAATAGAGTTAAATATAAATATTTTTTACTTTATTGGGTCAAAAATTAATGTATTATTAATAAATAGTCTTCATGTTCAAAGGAACAAAATATGTAGTTAATCAAGTTTAATTTTAAATTATATAAAATTTGAATTAAATCATACTTTGTTTTTATTACGAAAATAACGGATTAAGTTAACAATTTTTTATGACTATGGTATATTATATTTTTTATCTGATTATATTAAATATTTGAATATGAAAGAAAAATTTGTAGGTAGCTTTATGTTAATTATTATTATATATAAGTTATCGATATTTAGAATTTTAATACGCAACATTTTAATATTAATGGAATAAGTATTTCTGAATATGTATAAACATAAATTAAATCATCTTGTATAAATTCACAATAAACTGTTTATTTCACACATTTGTTATATATTAGAGTTTCCTTGTGTTACCTTATTACCAAGCATCCCTTTATCGTTATAAGAAGGACAAGAAAGAGATATTACATAGAAAACCTGTTATCTCAAATGATATATTTTAAATTCTAAAATGGAATTAAATGTATTAATACATCTGAAATGAACAAAATACTGTAAACCCTCATTAATATATATATATAATGGTAATTTAGTTTTAATTTCTGTGCTTTAATGAAAATGAAATCAACTCGACAATTTAATCACTTCTTTAAAACGTGCATAAACAATTAGTTTCGAAATAGGGTATTTTTAAATGTAATAATATTGTTTACTTAAATATAAAATCAATATATTTGCTTTTTTTTGTAGCAACCACCGTCATTTCCACGATATTTAATAATAAAGCTTGTTTAGAAGTTTTATGCTTTATTTATTCTTTGAACTCGGCAGACCGATCAATATTTGCCAATTTATTTTTATATTCTGTCAGTTAACCCAAGTACAAATAATCTATGACGTTTCTCCATTTAAAGAAAATTGCTTCTTTGGTCGTTCTACCATTGGCCATTGGCCATTGCCTGGCAAACTTAAGTGCCTTTAAAATAAACATATGCGTTCTTTCTTTTTTTTTTTTTGTACACATATAACAACTATGATACGAGTAAGCTCATTGAATTACAACAAACTTATCTAAAAATGCGATTTATCGAACACAGGAATTGACCGATTTGAGGCTTTTTTTATTCGTAATAATATATTGATTTTTTTTTTTTTAACAGAAAGTTTAAGAAATCTTACAGGTTTTTTAATTAACAGAAATCTAGAAAAATTTTTCAAAAATTCAATCGTTAAACATTTGTATAAAGAGAAACTGCAAATAATGGTTTTCGAAGATTTTAAACACATATTATCTTAGATTTTAGATTTTGAATGAAACGCAAAATCCATTAGTTTTACAACTAACGAAATTTCATTCGATAAGAAATTTCTGGTAGGACGAGTAGGAGTTTTGGGGTAAAAAGCTTATCTGATAGAAAATTCCTACTTCTACTGTTCATAACGAACAATTTTTATAAATGAAAAAAAAAAACAAATAAAGTTGCCATGGTAACTAATAACTGTATACTACTATAAAATATTATGTATAATGACATCAAAATGTTTTTTTTTTTTAAACAGTAAGACTTAATACATATATATTATGTATATGTATCCAGCTCCAATCGTTTTATAAAATGTAAATTATTCAATATATCCCCGTTCAGTATTTTACCCGACGATCAGAGTGCTTCCACACTGCTCTCCTTTTTTGATTTAATTAATAGAAAATTATGAATTGTATAAAACTAATTAAAAAAAAAATATTTAGAATTTGAATAATTTAATGATATCGACTCTTATATTATGTTAAAGTCAAACAATACATTACGTTATATACATAAAATACCTATGTCCTATATAGATAATAAGTGGTGTCAACTGTCAATGTCAGTTTACTGAAATCAATAGTCTCTAAATTACAATAGAATTGAAATGTTGTTTTTACACAACTATAATTTGCAGCCATGCACTCTTAGGGGGGAGGGAAGTAACACTTGACCCTCCCCAGAAAATAAAATATATTTATTTTTAAATATTATAAATTAATTTGTGTAAATATGAATTATTGACTTTCTTTATGATAAACTTATATATACACCACTCCCTATGTTTCCTTTCTGTCATTTCCATTTTTTCAATTTACAATAATTGTCAATTTTTTTTGGTAGTTATAAATGTTATACATCGCGTATTATAGTCGGTAACCATAACTAGTTTATATATATTTTTTTAATTTATAATAACTTTTCTTATTATATTTCCCTCAACAAAGGGTAGTTTTCCGATACACTTTTTAGAACTACTTAGAAAATCAAAATTAGACATTTATTAAGTACCAACTATACCAACTAAAATGCATTTCTTATCAAAAACCTCTTTACCGGGAAAATCTTACTTAATTACTTCTGCCTAAAAAAGTGTACACATACATGAAAAATAAAAATGAGACATGTGTATATAAATTAAAATATTTTCTAAAACAATTTAAAAAAATTGAATTAATCATATACCCGTACATATAACCTAATGAATGTGTTATAAAACACGTGTTTAAAAATCGAACGTACCCATAGGTATTATGTAGACGACATTATCTGATAACGGATCGGTTTTAATGAACTCAAATTTCCGTCAATATATCGGTGTAGGTAATTATTTGCAATTACCGATAAGACATAATATGTTCAAACTACAAAATACATCAATTCGAACGTTTCGAATAAATAACTATGATACTATTTATACGGTGTATTTTATATATATATATAATTTGTATTATATACATAATATATTATAGTAATTATATAAATTGTATATAATTTTACGCAGTGTATTTTTAATTATCTTTTTCTTCGTTTTCTCTCATAACTATTTGGTGTAGTCTACCCTAGTCCCGTAATTCCACTTGATTCGATCTTTAGCATCCCCTCCTCCTCGTATCACTCCACTCATATCACTTGTTTTCAGTTTCTTCTTTCCTTCAACATTTATTCCCTTCACAAATTTTACATCATCTGTTCTTAAAATATGCCCGTGTCATCTTAATTTATTGTCTACTGTTTAATCTACATCACTTGTTATTTAATAATAATCCCGTTTTGTCTTTTCTTATCATACTATATACCTACTCATCCGCCTTAACTTTATCATCTCTGTGATACTCATTCTATGTTTAATCATCCTATCTACGGCCTCATATTCTAATCCGCACAATATTGTAGGCCTCACTGCTGTCATATAAAATTTACCATTTACCCCAATTGGGATATTTTTATCACATAAAATACCTGACACTTCTCTTCACTTCATCCGTCAACACTTAATCCTGTGTTCCAAATCTTCCTCAAAACTACCATCCTTTCTAAATAATTCTAAATACATGAACCTCTCAACTTCACTCGCTTTATAACTGTTCAACGTCATTATTTGCCTTTCCCTATTCGTCCCGTTCTCCCTTTCTCTAAAATCATACTCTATATATTCTATATATTTTATCCCTACAAATTCTTAAACATTTATTTTTATGAGCTTCCCTCCATTTTTCAAGTCTACCAGTTCACAAGTTCACATTCTTCAGATTTTCTTCTACCGGTACATATTCTATGTGCAAACAACATGTCAACACGAACATTATCCTGTAAAATGTATATACTTTTATTTTATCTATTACTAAAAGAAATAATTAAAAACTTAAAGATAAACTCCAATACTAAAATCGTCAGTTCTGCCACACGCATTTCTCAGTATGTGTGTACTTATTCCTTCATATATGTTCTCATTTACATTCATATATACCTTTGTTAATCTTTTCATTATTAATACAAATTTCAAGATCTATCATACTCTTTATCTATATAGATCATAATTAATACCATACACATAAATTATTGAAAAAATTTAAAAAACGTGCAATATATATTTTTTTTTTTAATAATTGGCAATTACTATTTTTTAAATTGTTGATTTTAAACAATTTTGATATCTCCTCTTTCCAAAACTTTTTGTTAACTAACATGACGAGTAGGTAAATGATGATTGATAAGATATGGTGAAATTAGATTAATTTCCTGACATCATAGGTGACGCACAAATATATTGAGCTATGCTCAGAGTAATTATATCGAAAGAAATGATTTATCATTTTTAAATTTCAATACATCCAATAAGAGTACCTTGTCTGACAAGCGAAAGGCTTTCACCCTCTAATGATCGGCTATTTTATATTTATATGCAATATTTTTAATAGAAGAAGTGCTCCAAATGTTTGACGTGCACTCCTGGTAGTAAAGTAGATCTAGCTAATATTTTAAAGAGGTAATTTTTAAATTTTTTTTTGTATTTTTCAAACATTCATTACATGGTTGTTTTAATATATAAAATATAAAAATATAAAAATTATAATAATTAAATAACTTATAAATACATTTTTAAATATAAAATACACATTTGTCAAAATCACTTACAGTTACTTTATAGGTTATTCCGAAATTAATGATTCCAGAGATTTAAAATTTACACAAAAATTATAATAATAAATATATATTATAAACAATTATATATAAAAAAAAAAAATGTGTTAAGAGTATTCAAAAAAAAATTGTAGGCACATAACCTATTAATATAAATATAAATTTAAGTTTTATATAATCTATTATTTTTTTTTAATACTCTCTGGACATAGTTTCGTTAATTTATATTATTTTTTTATAATATACATTAATTATTCTTATATAGCATAAATTGTTCAATTGTTATATTTATAACAAATATTTATTTATTTTTTTAATGTGATATTTTCATAACGTATCTACTAATATTGGATTATTTATTGCAATTTATTGGTGATTTGTGTGTAGTGAATTGTGTAAACACATAGGTAGTACTTTTAAATTTAAATCAATTTTTTAAGATACAAATGTTAATGTCAAATTATATTCGATTAAATTTGTATAAATAAATTTCATTTCAATTTAATTAAGAGATATAATCGAATATTGATAAAAATGGAATGAAAAATAATTAATAAAGTTAAATAAACTTCTTTATGTACTTTTTAATTTTTAATCGTTATGCTGAAATTTCCATGCCATTGAACAAACTAATATTTAAATTTCACGCTACAGTTACAAATTAATTAAATTTATAAGTTTATGACGAATCAATTATAAGAGTCATTGAGTCACAGTATTACAAGCTATAGTGTTAATATTAATTATTATATTGAACGGTAAGGTAGGTACCAATTTAATATCATAATGACAAAAATGATACAAAAATATTGAATTTAGAAATTGTTTGTCAAATGGTAAATAGTTCAAGCTATAACCTATAAATTACCTCAAATTATAATATTAAATTGTAACTTTAAAATATTTTTTTATGTATATAATACATAGTCGTAAATTATATTTTCAAATACTAAACAAAAACTAGTTTTAAAAATTAATTTGAATACTGTTCAAAGATTTCGAATAGTTTCAAAATACTCCAGTAGTCGACAAAAATGCAAAACTCAAAATATATTTGGTATTCATTTCTGTAAACAAATTATTATTAATTGAGCATTATAATCATCTCCATTCTTTACAAAAATAAAATACAATTGAAAATATTATAATGTAGGATACAATATATAATAAATGGAATAATTATTTTAATACATTATTATTCAGAAATTAGAGGAAAGAAAAATGATATACTATTTATAAATAAAATATAGTTTTAAATATGTATTATTAATATATTATTGTAAATACTTTATAAAAATATATTTTAAAAGTATTCGATACCACATTAAGTATTTAAATAGGTACATAATAAACTTTGTCTATATTATAACCAGGACCGGTATGCTATAGGACTTATTGTAGGTAGTCACTTTTGTCTAATCATAAAGTATGTAAAGGATCCTAATTATTGGGATAGATAAAATTCATTAATGTATCTATAATTATAGGAGAGATAATTATAACAAGAGGTGTCACGGTAACTGCTAAATACCGGACACTTTTCTTCAAATGGTCAACGACCAAACTCTTCTCGTCCGCAATCTTCTCTCCTCCCATCGGGAAAATGAATCTCCTAGGTTCCTTCAAATCTGACCCCAACGGCCACTCCATCTTCTACCAGATCAATAGAGGCCTCCTCCGCAAACCCCCTCCCGTAAACCATCTCAAATCCAACGATGACTCTCTTATCTACGATCCAATTGGTAAAGCCGAAATATTCGCCGATACCATGCAAAATCAATTCACTGCTCCTAATTATTCCCTCCCCTAAGACTCATCATTCGCAAATCTCTCTTCAATCACAACTCCTCCTCCACTCATCAGAAAACCATCTTTTTCTCCCCCGACGAAATCCAGGACACTATTCGGAAACTCCAAAAACGTAGCGCCCCCGGCCCCAACCTTATCTTAAATTCCGCCCTGAAAAGTCTCAACAAGCCCTAATCCTCCATATCTGCCGCATTCTTGACGGTTGCACCCGCCTCGAATACTTCCCGGTTTCCTGGAAACAAGCCACCGTTGTCATGATTCCCAAACCATTCAAAGACCCCAAATCTCCCTCTAACCACCGTCCAATCTCCCTCCTCAACACTCTCAGCAAGGTCTTTGAACGCCTCCTTCTCACCAGACTGCAAACCTTTTCTTCCCCCCTCATCCGCTCCGAACAGTTCGGCTTCAGGCACCACCACAGCACCACCCTCCAATTAGTAAATGTCCTAGACAATAATATTTCGGCAAAAAACCTAAGTAAGAAAACCGCAGCAGTCCTCCTCGACGTCCAAAAGGCCTACGACAAAGTCTGGCATCCCAGTCTCATCTTCAAACTTTTTTCCATAGGAATCCCCACCCAACACATCAACATTATCAAGTCATTCCTCCAGAACAGAAAATTTTCCATTAAAGACAAACAAATTCTCTTCTCACAGGAATATCTTCGCGGGGGTCCCCCAAAGCTCCTGTCTCTCCCCCCATCTGTTCGCACTGTACGTTAATGACCTCCCTGTCCACCCCAAAGCTAAGATCGCACTCTTCGCCGACGACACCCTTCTCTATGCCACCAAAAAATCCTACTCCGCGGCATCTTCAAACCTCCAAAAACAAATAAATCTCATCCAACCCGGGTTTAAACAGTGGAGAATCTCAATAAATCCCTAAAAAACGTCAGCCATCTTCTTCACTAACAAAAGTACCCAAAACAATCCAAAACCCAAAATCCTCAACACCCCAATAAACTGGTCCCCCCTCGATAAGATACCTGGGTGTTCTCATCGACAGGAATCTTAATTTCTCAGCCCACACCAAATTCGTTATTAACAAAACTAAAGCAGCCGGCCACCTCCTCTTCCCCATGCTAAACAGAAAAAGCCCACTCACCATCAAAACCAAATTATACATCTTCAAAGTCTACATGCGCCCCATCCTAACTTATGCCTCCCCCTAATGGGCCTCCAATATTTAAAACACAAACTGGTCCCTCATCGAATCCGTCCAAAACAATACTCTCCGCAAAATCACCAATCTTCCCCTTTACGTTAGTAATCACACCATCAGAAAATCCACAAACATCCCGTCCATTCTCGACTACACTAACTCCACCTCCTCCAAACTCAAACATTCCATATCATCGTCCCCCTTTCCACACATCTCGTCTATATCAACCCGCCCCGGGCTTCTCGACGGCTACAAAAGTAACCGTCCTCTAAACTTCTGAAACTAAACACTAACCAACCAAACTCACCACCCTACCACCTCACAACTCCTGGTACATCCAAACCTCTGGTAGAAATACAAGCTTGAGACAGATTATCCCCCCCCCATAAATCAAGTCAAGTCAAGTTCAAATGGTCACTCCATTTCCACCTTTCAGACCATTAACAACACATGTTTGAAAGTCCGGAAGCTAAGGAGACACAGTGACGCAGTAACCAGCCGTAGCCCACCGAAATTTAGCAACCGCCGAGGGAAAACGATGCAGTCCAAGAGTCAGCCAGCAGCCTTCAACCGAGGAACACCGGCCGATGCCTCGTAGTCCGAACAGCCCAGCTGACGTACCGGTACAACTACTCGCCAACCAACGAAGCTGACGACGTGCCTACAGAGACAGGTGATATTGATCCGACTCCCCATTCGACCCACTCGGCGCGCATTGTTTGCGATCTCCCCCGATGAACCAAGATAGTCACGCCACTTTATCAGTAGGCAGACTACCTTCGGCGAGCCCGTCCGACAAATAGTACCGCCGTAGGATAGCTTCCCATTTTGTAAATAATCTTGTACAATGTACATAAATATTATTTACTACAATTATTATATACTATAAATAAAATGAATATAATATATCTTCGTGTAATATACATATTATGTTTTATATATTATACATAATATATTCATTTTTATAAGAGTATTACGCTATATAATTAATGCAACCACGCAAGTGTAGTACTTTAAATTATATTTCCAGTTTATTAAGTACATATTTTATACATAATTTATTTTTAATTCCTAGTTGATGGAAAAGTTATATACATCTACAGCATTAAAGAAAAATAAACTGAAATCGAATTTGACAACGCAATTGATAAGAACGTCCTGTGATAAGGCTGTAATAAAAACCGATTGAACATAGGAACGAAGGAATGATCGGGTGGAATCGTTCCTCTACTGGACTCGTTCCTTTGGAACGAATCGTTCATAAACGACCCATCACTATTGTACATAATAAACGTATAATAAATTATCGCCATACTAACGAATAGTACACTGCATTCAAAAACTCGGCGCACCGTTTCAAAAATTGTCTTACTTGTAATAAGAACTGTTTTTATTCCTAATTCTTCCATTAACATAACGTTGCATTACGCAGTGTCACTTACTATTTTTATTGATGAAACTATACTTGGAGCATTATTGTATTTTGCATTATTTTTCGATTCAACTAGATCTATTTTTAAAAATTCATTGAATTCCTTGTGAATAATTCAATAGGAATTTTACGCATAATGAACTCTGGAATTTGTTCTGGTTTCATAATTATTCTTTTTGAGACTCTAACTCTTCGTTATAATTTTATTGTAATATAATTTTTACTATTTTTTGTTTGTCTTTGACAGAAATTCTCTCATAAAATATTGAAAACAACACATTCTTCATTTAGGTACCATAAATGGTTATAAAATTTTTTTATAACTACATCTGCAGTTTTTGAATTTTCATCTTTATGGGACACCAATTTTCTCAAAAATAATATATAATTTAAAGGAGCCTCAATAGATTTCATACAGGTAAACCAAATCTATGATAACACGGTATGATAAAACAACAAATATCTCTAGGGGTAGTTTATTTTCTGTGATTCAATTTTATTTGATGTCTGAACATATACATTTTTAAACAATAAATTGCTTTCGCCATCCATCTGGCTAGATAATATGTACCAGACTGACGAAACTTTATACCATTTAAAAGAGTACTTCCCTCTGCCCACCCCCCAAAAAAAAAAATTAGTTCCAAAAATTCTCTGTAATCGGAAAATTTTCTTTAATTTTATTTTCGACGAAAACCAAAATATCGTAAGCAATATCTCCCATTTTTTTATATACATCATTTTCTTTCTCCCAAATGGAAAAAGTTATTTTTATCAATGTTATTACTATTCCTTTGAAATTTTTAGAAAATTGTCAATTGTCAATTGTAAATTTATTTTGTAAAAAATATTTTATTGTAAACCGTTTGTCAAATATTTTAAATTATTGAAAAAAAAACAGTTTTTATGACATTTCTAAAATAATTTGTATTTGTTTGTTTTTATGTAAAATAATGGATTTACTAAAATTTTTATAATAATAAGCTTTGAAAAAAATATTTTTTCCTATTATTTAATGCAATTTTTTGTAAATATTTCAGTTTTTCTAATATTAGGAAAAAACTAATGAGGCATGTGAAGTGGTGAATTTGTATAAAATTATTAATTTGTATATCTTAACATAATTAGATTGTATAAATTACAATAATGTATTATATGTAAATTTCTAAAATATTTGTTTTGCTTATATAAAATTGGATCACCCTAATATATATATATAATAATAATAATAGTCATTGAAATATTAATATAAAGCTAATTTGAAAAAAATCAATGAATTTAATATTAAAATATATTTATTTTAATAGTATTAATGGCTAGTTTTCATCATAAAGGATTAAAATTTATAATATAATATTTATAAATCATTCAAAAATGTATATGTAAATTAATTGTTTACATTTGTTTGATGGTTTTGAAACATTTTTGATGTTCAAGCTTTATGTAAATATTGTAACAGTTAAAATTATTACAAAAAATAATAAATATAATAATGTATTTTAATTTAATTAAAATCTAACAATAATAATTTATATGTTTTTTCAGACATTTTTAATACGGTTAAACATAAAAAAACCTTGCCGTAAGTATTCATTAGTCAAATGATTTTTATAAAATGTAGGTTTAAGATGATAATATATATTATAATAACATTTTAAACAATATTTCACGACCAAGTTTCAAGAGGTTTTGTTTAGAAATTTTAGAGGATATTTTTAAAAATTGTTTAGTATTCGTAAGCCATTTACACCAAAGCTGTACTATGTAATATTTCATATTATATAATACAAAAATGGTTTGTACATTATTTTAAGTTTAAAATAATAAATATAGCTATTATATATTATAAGTAGGTCGAACTATATATACCTACACAAACGGTAAAAAGGCGTTTGGTTCTCGAAATACTTTCAATTTAAACACTAAAAATAAAATAAAAATCAAGTAAATCATTATTTTTTGTTCATAGTATAAATATAACACAACATAAAATAAAGTATTATAATGATAAACAATAAAATACATTTATGATTTATCACTCAAAGTTTCCATTTACAGTTTCTTCTTTTGTTCGTACAAATTTTATATCTTAAGTTTAAAATATTATAACTAATTAATAATTATTTTTAGAATTAGAATAAAAATATTAATTGAATTAGCAGTTATTTTTTAATACTTAAGGAATCATATTTATTATTCGAGGAAACAATAGTTTATTCAGAAGTCTCATTACATGTTTGTACTTGGTTGTGTTTTGTGAAAACGAAGATGATTTATTATTTTAGAAATAAAATATTTTGATATATAAATGATTAAAAAGGTATTATACAATTAAATTATCTCCAAAAAAAAAACTATTTGAGTAGATAGATGTTTCTGATTTTTTTTGTAATACTATAATAAAAATTCAAAAAAATTATAAAAATCAAAACAATTTTATCTATAGATGTTTATTACTATAATATGAAATACCGACAAAAATATTGATACAATCTGTTATATATTGCCTATATCATAAAAAATACTTAATTTAAATTATAATTAGTATAAATAGGAGAGTAATAATAATTGTCGGTAAAAAAAATATTGAGTGACGAAAAGTCCATTCCTGAGACTAAACGTCCTAGATTTACACTAATAAAGTATTTTAATTTATAAGCATTTGAGTTTTTTCACAATAAAATATTCCTCAATGTACATAAAAGAATTCTCAAATAAATATAATTATATATATACCTACTACATAGTAATATATGCCTGTATAATATATTATTATACAATTTGAAGATAGTCATTGATAGTCGTTTATCATTGACAAATATGAATTTGTATTCAATGGTTTAATGCGGAAAAAATAATATAATATTTGGAGGATAAGGGCTTGTAAAATTTAAGCGTATACAAAAGTATTTACAAATATTATAGGTGTAACTTGAAAAATAAACTATCCAGGTAAATGTCGCAGAAGTCAGTCCGTCGAAATTTAGTATTATAATTTATAATTTTAGACTCGAAAGCCTAGATAAATTATTGAATTTGATGAACAATTTTGAGGGAGGTTTTGTTTAATATATTTTATTATAGATTAAATAAATAACCTATAATTATAACTGTACATATGAAATGGACAAAGTTAAAATAATATATTCTGACAAAACCTATCGGATTTTTAAATAATATATAATAATGTAGTACAATCATCATTATATATGAACCCAAATAGAGAAATATAATTTCAAAATGTGTGATTATTTGTTAAAATAGTAGTATAATTATAATAGTATTTATTTTTATTTCGGATGTTTAAATGGGTATGTGTCATTATTAGGAGAGTTAACGACCGAAATAGACATATATGTGGCTTAAAATAAGCCATCCATTCATAAATGGCCTTGGATCTATAATTATTTAGTTGATAATAACGTGATCTGTTCTTCAAAAATGTTAATGAATTTATCATATATGGATTGTTCAAATTTAGATAAAAATAGGTGTGATTATAAGCATGAAATTGATAGTTTTTTTTTTTAACTTTGATTCAACTGTTCCGAAATTCTGTCACTTCACATAAATTGTAATTATTAATGTACGATGTTTTCGTGTTGTTTAACTAAATTACAATATGGTTTTAACTGTGCGTTTAAAATCCAACAATCGTGTGTTGTTCGAAATGAAACATATCGTATGGAAAACGTATACAATGTCAGTGAACTGAAAACAATGTTTTATACAAAATATTTTTGTATTTCAGAAAACAGTTTATGGATTTTATTCATATATTTGTAATTTCACATCAGAATGAAGAATATCAATTATTCCAAACGCAAAAAATATTTATTAAAAAAAAAAAAAAATATATATATATATATATATGTATATATAGGTAAGTATCTACTATATATTGTTGTATACATTAGACTTGTCTTGGTTTGAGATCCCCTCCTTATCATGGAAAAAAAAATTGCTAACACATTTGCCAGCGGCCACTTTTCATTCTCTCGACTAATAGGTACATATAACAATATAAATAAATATAAAATAAAAAGTAAAATACAAAAAACTATTTCTATTTGTCTCGTGGAACTTTTTAATATTCCCACGTGTATAACGTTATGTGAAATTAAGAAATTTCACATCGCATCAACTGATGTATACATTCTTTTGTATTGAATACGCATTTCAATACATAACGTTTTTAAGTAAAATATAATTTAGCATAATAGTACTCTGTATTCTAAATAGTATAATGCGTATTAGGTGTACATATTATAGGTATATATTTTTTATAAATATTCAACACAAAACGCGTTTGAAATTATATTAATTATATTTTAAGAAAAAGTATTTAAAACACTTTGGATTATTTGTATTTTAATGCATTCGAAATTCGAATAGTATACCTATAGACATTATTGTTAAATAGTAGGTAGGTATTTTAAAAAACTACAAGGGTAATATTATATATTATTATTTTTTTTTAGATAAGTAAATAATACCTACTTTTAATATTTAATACATTCAAAAAGTTGTTTTCCATTTATGAATATATTTATATTTTACATTGATATAATATCTTTATTTATTGATTATTATTAAATTTATATACAATTTATCACAATAAATAAATAATTTTATATAATAACAATAAATGTACAAATTATCTGTGTATTTATATATGTAAGTATATAAAAAATCGTATAATATAATATTTATATGACATCATTATTGCGGTAACATAGTGATATAATAATAATCGTTTTTGTAATTATGTTTGTCGCTATCACTTTACTAGCGTACATAAATAAGACATACATTGGCAGAAAAAGTCATCCTGTATCCTCATTTGTTTGAAATCATAGATTGCCTATACTACTTGCATCAACGAATAAAAAAAAAAAAAAAACTCAAAATACTCATCTCTATAGTACATTATTTGAAGTTTTAAACCGACTTATGTGACGTTATTTGCAATTGAAATTTTAAAAAAACTCAATTTAAATTCACATTACTACAGTGCAGGATTTTAGGTAAACTAGCTTCTTAGTTCTATAAATTTCTTCTTTATAATTAGGTCTGTTCCTTTAAAACGTCTATATAAAAAATTACATTCGATAATTAAAAACGCGTTAAAAATAAGTGACATTAAAATTAATACTTAATATATTTCTTCAAAAATGTTTACAATTTATATTTAAATCTTTAACTTTTGAATATGTGCTTATTTTTTGAAAAAATATCCAATGACCAGTAGCCAGTAAGTACCAAATTGGAATGGAAGGAATAAGGAAAGGAAACTATATGTATATATATATAATATATACATATATCAATGTAATGATTGAGTATAAAACTATACTAGGCACAACTATAGTAAGGGTTAAAATTGAGAAATTTACTGCTTTTAAAGATATAGGTAATTATTTTATTGGTCTGGTAGAGGAAGAATAAGTGAAAAACTCTTCATAAATCTAAAATTGTCTTCAATGACGCAACAAGTAAAAATATGATATAACATAAATAATTAACATATATGTATTATTTTGTGTACATAATATATACTTATAGATTACAATAAGTTAGATATGGATAAAATATATTATTATATGTATATTATGTCCAAGCTCCAAAGGTTCTTTGTAATAGTTTTTGAACCATGAAGACTAAATTAATTTGAGAACCATACAATTTATGAAAGGTATTAAAAAGTAGTTAAAAAGCTAATATTTTTGAAATTTTTATTTTATTAAAAGTAAATCTACTTTATAATTAGTAAATTTTGACCATTAATTGAATAAACTAAAAAAATGTAAAAATGTTGATATAAGATTCTGATTTCTAATTCTAAAACTCAGAATATTCACCTTCAGATAATTTAATTTAAATTTATTTAAAAATGTAAAATATATTATTATAAATTATGATTTATCGATCTACAATTTTATAAATAAGAAATTAAGGAATAATATAATTTAATATATAATAATAAATACAACTTTTGTAATTATATAATTAATATTAAATATTAATTAAATAAAAGGATTATTTTGGATTATAATTCATTATTATAAAAAATCAACTATGAAGTAGTAGTATATCATAATTGTATTGTATTGTGTATGTTTAATATCCTTTTTTCAAAATTTTACATAATGATATTTTTAATTTTATGAAATACACTTCTAAATTCAATAAGCATTTCTAATCTCTACACATGTAAAATTGTATAAGCTCCATTAAATTTTTTTTTTTTAAATTGCAGAAATTTCTCCATAGATATGTCTTGAATATTAAATTTCTGAAATTGTACAATATTTTTTTTTAGTATTTATATATTAATGAATAGATACAATTTGTACCTAATAAAATTTTTTAATATTTTATTCATTTTAACTTTAAACTTGAACAATTAAAATTATTGTTTACAAGGTAATTATTAACTTGTGGTGAAGGCTTTTTTATAAATTAACTCAACATATATATTTGAGCGATTGTTTTCATTTTCTTGTCCATCATTAAAATTTAATTTTAAAATTGATAGAACAATGATATTTATATTCTCTCGACTCGTATTGTTTGAAAAAAAAAAAAAAAGAAAGTATTTTTATAAACAAATGTCGGAAAGTTACTTCGTATAATTAAAAAAAAAAAAAAGAAAAAAAAAAGTCGTATAAAAGAGCATTGTAATGAGATACTGAAAAAGTTAAACCATTCAAGAGAATAAAGTTCTCCTATACATCATTATATTTTGGAAGTGAAACCTACCACAATTAACAAAGGTGTATTGATATCAGATCGCTTTTGAAAAGGGAATGCACGACAATACTGTAATGGAATTATGGAAAAGAACAAAATATTTAATGTTTAAAATTGAACGTACAAGACGGTGGTTTTTTTTTTTTAAAAACGATTGTGCGTATGGTATTTCCCGCAGAAATTTTTTCACGAATGACCGTCCTAAACATTGTGTTTCGGAATACACATATTTTGTTAATGTATTTAGTATGGGTACGAGGAGAATAATTGCAGATATTCGATTTTAGCCGGGTAACCGCGTGCACACAAATAAGTATTAATGTAATCTGTGCGCGCGACGAATTTATTGTCGTCGTATCTTTTTTTCGTTCACTATTATTTTCGTGGCAATAATATTGTTTGTACTCGAACGATAATACGCTATACACCAAAGGAGATACACGCGCAAATCATCAATGATAAGTCCACACGACGGTTTTTTTTTTTTATAATCCCATATAATATACAATAAATACGTATGTAAACACGAGAAAATCGATTAGGACACGGAATTTGTGGGGATTACGACAGAGATATTTTACGAATCGTTATTGTCGCGCGACAAAAAAAAAAAAAAACCTAATTTGTTTATTTTTTACCGTCATTATTGGTTTTTGCCAGGATATACCCACTGCATGGATTAACCGGCACACCTGTTATTTGTCAAACGACGAACACGTCAGATATACGTAATGCAAAATCATGATAATAATAATCGCCGATTATCATACAGACGCGGTTATTTTTAAGAACGAGTCGTACCTGCCTATGAATTTTTAATATTTCGTGCTTATAATTTGTATTCATCTTTTCCGACAAACACAAAACAAGTGCATTCCATAATAATATTATGACGTACGCATATACCTACGAGGCTACATATTATGTTAAAGACGTTATTATAATATATGCTGCAAGGTTGGCCATTAAATGGGTTGAAAGTTACAATTAACCCTTTCAGACCCCATGTCCTCTCAGGGGGAAATTCTCTTTGATTAAATTTTTCTTCCCAATAAAACTGTATTTACGTACTGAAAAAGCGTGTTTATTATCATGAAAGTAGTGAAGATTACGAAAAAAATAATATAAATGATGTAATTCGTATCACATAAGAACAACACCGTAATATACTTATAAATATTTTTGTAAACAAATTTCTTATCGTTGTCGATAAGAAATGCTATTATTTTTGTGGAAGAATTGGTTTTAAAAATCTATCTATTTTTTTTTTTTTTTTTTGCAATAACCATATCATAATCAACTAGTACGAACCGTCAAAACTTCCCTAACATGAATACGAGTGATAATACAGCAACTGTTATGTATGTCCTCCACGAGGGACATCGGGCGCTTACGACGTCAAAATATAACAATCGTATTATGATAATATTGTTATCAGTAGAT